>JBCEZV010188139.1:0-17757 GCA_039654365.1 Cataglyphis livida
TATATACACGCATTTGATGTAAATATGAAAATTTTCTTTCTTCGAGCTTTAGTTAAACGCTGCATGTAAATCTATTTTTAATTATTATAGATTTTTGAAAACGTAATGGTTTATTAACAAAGCATAAATATCTAAATAACAAAATGTTTAAAATTATTATATGTTGTTGAATTAATATTATTTGTAAAAGATTGTTAATAAAGCATTTTAATCGAATCACTCTGTATATATAACTTTATAACAGCAGGTAGAGCGCTTCTTCAAATTATCATCTCCGATAGTCTCATCACGTTTCTCCTACGATCTTCTCTCATACATTTCGAAGACAAAAATTACGACAAAACCGTATACAATATCGATTTTATCGTGTTTAGTTAAAAAGTTAAAAATCTACTGCAATGTTTTTGTAAGTATTATTGTAAACAATTTTAAATACAATTAAAAAATCTTTCAATGATTTACTGGAATAAAAAAAAACGCAATAACTTGACTTTGTTGCATTCATACATTTGGACTTAATGTAGCATTTCTCATTTACTACAAAATAAATCCGCACAAAATTAGTATAGAACTTTCTAACTCTAATAATGTTCAAAATATATACAATAATTAATGTGTAATAACAATAATCAAGATAAACTTGATTGATCGCTAAACTTGATTCAACCGGTTAATTATTTTAATATCATTAAATCTTTAAAGTTTTTAAATTACATTTTATCGAAAAGAAGAGAGTACAAATTTTTTTGGGGTCATATTACATGCACATTCTCTAAACTATACTATTTTTAGATAAACCAAAAGTAAACAAAATAAGCATTCATATCGTGCCACGCATTACTTGAATAAATTTCAGAAACCATATATTTCCATAACCATAAGCTTCTAGAAACACTACATATTTTTATAAATCATAAGTTTTAGAATTACAAGATTAACAAAAATAAATAAATATAATAATCAAATTGTTATTTTAAATGTTAAAAATGAAAAGAATCAAAATATGTTTATCGACATTTTGTTTGAAAATGCATTGGTGTATTTTGATACGATTAAAACGCCGTCAAATCTTTGCAATTATACAATATCATTTTCTTATTTTTTTAGTTCGTGAATTTATTATTGTTGCCGTTAAATATTTCTCTGTAAAACTGTCGTAAAAAGAAATTAAGAGAGTTTTTTCCCTAATTTAACGTATCAAATAATTGACGATGTATGGAAAAATTCTCGCGCTTTGGAGTTACCTGCTTCCAGCCGTCGCTACATCTTCCATGCTTTGGTACACTTCCACGAGTGACGATAGGGAAAAAAATTATTCGATGATGCGATATCAATTTGATGCAAACACTATGAGAAATTATGACTACAAAGAAGATTTGATACGGTATAATTTACACAAAAAGTCTACTACAGATAGCGACGTTATGCAGTACGTGTATCGTATGAATTTTATGAATAATAACCGCGAGAATGACAACTTGATACAATATAAATTTCAAACATATGCTATAAAAAAATATGAAAATAATCAAACACCGGTGCAGTCTTACATAAATTCATCAAAAAGTAGCATAAAAAAAAATTTTATGTCACGAGAAGTCCATGGAAACTCGAAAGAAACTTGGAAAGATGAAAATGATTCTATGCTGTACGATTTCTTTGAAAATTTCGATAGATACAATGTCATTCCGAATGAAATATGTGACAATATTACCTGCATTCGTTTATGCTGTCCTTTCGGGAATCGTTTGGTTAATGGAAAATGCGTTGCTGAGCAGAATAACTTTATTTTCCTGGAAACGATAAATGGATATATTAGTGATTCGTTGCAAATCAAAAATAAACGAATAGACAACCTATTTCTTCTGATTGTTCATGATCCATGTCAGAAGACTGGACATTATTTGCTTAGTTCCGAACTGAATACATTTCTCGTCAATGGTTCTTTCTATTTGCCTTATTACAATACAATTGTCGAATCAACATCTTATTGCCTTGCGGTTGTGGATCGCAACATATTTGCTGTGAACGTTTGTTTTGATGTTATGGAAGATATTATGAATAAGACCATAAAACACAATAAAAATACAATTGATCCAGGATATATAGAAGAAAGCTGGATATATATCAAAAACAATTCCAATAGAAATAATAATAAAAACAGTATTATTTCAGACAAGATGTGCAATAATATTACTTGCATACGTCTATGCTGTCCTTTCGGTAATCGCTTGATTAAAGAAAAATGCCTTGCCGGACAGGGTAACTTTATTTTTCTACAAAACATTAAAGGATACATTAGTGATTCGTCACGAAATGAAAATAAAAACGCAGACAAACTATTTCTTCTGATCGTTCATGATCCGTGTCAGAAGACTGGACACTATTTTTTTTATCCCCATGATAACATGTTTTCCGATGATGGCTCTTGTTATCTACATGAGTACAACGTAACTATCGAATCAACATCTTATTGTCTCGCGGTCATAGATACTGGCACAGATATTCCTCAATACGAATTTACTGTGAATGTTTGCCTTGACGTTGCGAACAGGTTCATAAAGGATGTCGATACCCCAATAAACCAAGATAAAAATGCAGTTGTTCGTACAAGTACAATTATATATATGTGCGGTTTTCTAGGATCTTTACTATTTTCATTGGTGATGTTTATAATATATTCCATAATACCAGAGCTTCATAATATACACGGCTTCATATTACGTGGATACAGCGGCTCGATAGCCGTCGTGAACACAATCGAATTGATAAAGATATTCATCAGAAGGGATGATATGGAGGACTTCATCTGTATTACATATGGTATGTATTCAAATTGTGTAACAAAACAACCAATGTAGCGTCTACATCTATTCCAATTATTAATGTATACTGACAGTTTAATATATAATTTTTTGACAACTTAAATATTTAATTTATAATTTAAAACTTTAGAAACATAAAAGTTAATAATAAATGAAATTACAGTTTTTGTTACACTTTAGTATCAAGTTAAAATTATCTACATATTTATCAGAGCTATAAAAATTTTACAGATTTATGTCTTAAATTAAAAAGTTATTAAATTTAATATTAGCATACTTTATAAATGTAAGGTTTTTTTAAATTTGCAGAAAATTAATCTATGGAGAATTTTTTTCACGGACACATATGATATAACTGTGAATTTCATCCGCATTTTGCAGAAATTTATTAATTGATACATTTATTCTATTTTTTCAGCTTTTGTCAAATACTATTTCTTTATGGCAAGTTGGTTCTGGTTAAATGTAATGAGTATCAATATGTGGTGTACGTTTAGGTAAGCTTCAAAGTATAATATTATACTTTAGTTATAACGTTAATTTTATTTTCAATTTTTCTTTTTACCATTAAAATTAAGCAATTTTACAATTTCTTGTACATTTTGCTCAATAAAATCATAGTGACTCATGACTATGAAAAGACTCTCATAACTATTCAGCAAAATTTTTTCAAAGTACTTAAATATACAAATAGATGTAAAGAATAATTTTTGTTGTTGTTTTACACAATTTTCTGGATCAACAAAGATAGAAGTTACTAATTTTTATGTTATTTTTATTCATTTACATTTGCATTATGTTTTTGAAATAATTTTGGCAATATACCATTCGATAGAACAAAGTTTTAATCTTAAAAATCTGTTTTTAGAATTGCAGTATGATTTAGTGCAGTAGAATTTTTAAGTATATAAGTCAAAATTCTTATTTTATATTTAATCGAGGATAATTGAGTAAAATAAAAAAAACCTTAGAAAAATTTTAAAAAAGGTGGGTTTTGTAGAAAAAATTTTAAGCTTTTGCATTATAAAGTCGAAAATTTTCACAAAACTTTTTTTGGGCATGAGAGGCTCACAAAGTAAGAAGAAAATTTGCCCGTTTTATCTAACTCGTAGTTTTCTATATGTAAAAATCTCAAATTTATAAAAACTCAAAATCAATGATGATCTTTTACAAATAGACTTTAAAATCCTTTTCTATAAGATTCTCTTTTGGATTTAAACTTTGTTTATTTTTAACAAACTTACAGCTAGTTAAACTTTACATATTTTTTAAGAAAAATTGAGATACTCCTCTAATTTTTGTAAGATATTATAATTTAGTACATAAACAGAAATCATAAGTTGCACTTTTATAAGCTAAAATAGGTATAGCTCTTTTATATTTTCTAAAATTTTTATAAAGATTTTGCAGGAAATTAATTTTTCTCGTCTTTTATGAGGTTATATTTAATTTTTAACAGCAAAATATTATTGTCAAGTATTAATATAATAATAAATATTCTAAATTATTACATAATTATAAATATTATATAATTATAAATATTCTAAATTATTTATGAAATATAATTACATTGTTTAATTTAAGATATTACATTACAGTTCTTACTTAATTTTCTTTTTTTTTTAATGTTTGAAGAACTTGAAATCAATATCATTTTGATTTTTTTTCTTCTTTTTCTTCTCTAATAATATAAACAATTATGAACAAACATCAAACTTTTTTTCTACTAAAACTTTTTTATCTATTAAATAAAATTAAAGTTTAAAATTGTTATTATAATGTCTGTTCCATACACTTATATGAATACATAGTTTTTGTCATGTCGTAATGTTGGATAATATATGTCGTAATGTTGGGTAATGTAAATTTATTTTTATAGTTACGTATATAGTAAGTTATCTTAAAAATTTCGATTAAACGCATTTATTTTAATGTGCATTTGCATTACAGTTGCTTCTATTTATACTGACAAAATTTAAAGTGTAAGCTGTTCTTCGCAGACAATTGCGCTCGTTACAAAGTGATGTAAAACAACAAGAAAAAAAGAAGTTAATCATATATTCTGCCTACGGATGGGGAGGTCCCTTTATAATCTCTATCATTTGTGGCATCATGGATTTTGTTCCTGAGGTACCGGAAAACTTTCGACCGAAATTTGACAAAGAATGTTGGTTTGATAGTAAGTAAATGCCACACTGACAAATAATTCAAGTAATATTATTATGTATATTAGAATGAAATTTAATATATCTATAAATCAAAATAATTGTTTTATCTTAATATATGTTTTAATTATTATTTTAATTATATATTTACTATATATTTAATTATATATTTGCACTTACAAAACACGATTTAATATGAGAAACAATATAAGTTATATGTCTCATATTAAATTCTTAGATTATATGACACGCATGTTGTACGTTCACGGAATTGTAACTATTTGCATTATCAGTATTATTTGGTTATGCATCTGTACGACACGAAAAATCGCAGACTACGAAAAAGATATTGCTTATCATCGGAGAGTCTCGGAGAATCGCCTTTATAAAAACAGCAAGAAATGGTATTTAAACAATATTTTTGCATTAATGTGTCATAATTTATGTCATTAATCATATGTACCGAGTTATTAATAAAGAAAAATTTTTCAATAAATTATACTCATTTTTAAGAAGAAAGAAACAGAAAGAGAAAGAGATATTGTAATTTTGACACGATATCTCTGTGCGGCAACTTTGTTATGTTTTGATAATTAATCTTAAAATGGCGCATTCATTGCCGCTGCTTCAATAACGCTCACGTTATCTCATAAAAATTGTAAATTTTTCTTGAAAATGATAAACAATAGTATAAATAAAGTATAAATAATATTAAAAAAATAAAATTTAAAATAAAATTAAAATGTTTCTTCTTTCATAAAAGCAATTTCTTAAAACATTTTTAATAAGATTACTACACTTTTTCTTCGTGCTTTATTTTTAAATTAAAACTAACATTATTAATTTTGAACATTATTAATTTTGAAGTTTAATTTTATTAATACATCATTTAAAGATATTTATGCTGTTATTTAGAAAGATCTGACACTGAAATAATTTTGATTTCTTGAAAATATTTATTTTTATTAAACATAAATAACTTTGAATGTTTTTAATCATAAACTTATCAATGGTCATAACCACTAAAAAAATATTCTTTTAAAAAGGTTTGTTTTCTTTTCAGTTCATCCAATTATTTTATTATTTTGCAGGTTCTATCTGTATCTGAAGGCAACTAAAATGTTATTTATCATCTTTTGCATAAAATCGCCCATGAATGTGTTGAGCATTAAAGAGTCATGTACCTTTCATGATACTCTTTTTATGCTAGACGTCTTACAACAATTTTTTATTTTTATTATATTTGCATGGAAGAGAAAGATTAGGCAGTTGTTGCTGAAACGATTTGGTTGTCACAATTAAGATATATTTTCAATAATTCAACAAGCTATTATATCTTCAAACACATCAGACACGATTTTTCTGGAAGAAAAGATTAATCTTTATTAAAAAACAAATCCTCGCGCAAATAATTCGTTCACTTTTTAATCAATCTTTAATGTTATTATGGGCGACAAAAAGATTTTATCATACGTCAAAGGTAGCCAGATATTTAGCGATTAACAACAGTATTATTATAATTTTTAATCAATGATTAATTTTACATTATCGTTACATTATGTTAAGTTTGACAGAATAATGATCTTGATCTTCACTTATCAAATATATATTTTTATATGTTTTTGTCTTTTTTGTGACTTTTATTTTTTAATTATATATTTGTAAACCTTTTTTACTATTATCAAAAATTGTTAAAACATGTTCTTAATTCGAATACTAATATTATTGAATTATTTTATATTTTTACATTATTGTAAGTAATGTAATGAGAACATTGTATTAAGATCATAGCAACTGCTAATAACTGATTTGTTATTATTTTCTAATGTGTGCATGGAGAATGCTTTTGTTAATACATAATCAAATTCTTTTAAATTAAACCTTTTTATTCTCAAATTACTAATATTTAAGTGTAACTTTTTCTTTTTAAAATAGGCCGAAATCCAAGATGGTCCGAAATGAAACCAAAACATCTATTAAAATTTTATTATTTAATTATTTTTTATTATCTTTGTTCATAATCTTGAGCACAGTTCTTATTAGACCGTTTTTTATCTATTCTTTATCTATGATAATACTTAGACTCTTTGAACATTATTATTATTATATGTAAATATTTCTTAAATTTATAACAATTTGTTATTGTTATTTTTACAGTATTTCTATTATTCACTCTAAGTCTATTACGGAACTTGTATAACATTATCATAATTATTATGTTATATTAACATAACCAGTAATATTTTACATAAATTTAAACTTTATTATTGTTATATTAAAGAGTATATTAAAAGGATTGCATATTGAACATTTATGATATAATTTTTTGATGTGATTACCTTCTATCGTAAAATTATCGTCATAATACGTTATTTAATTTTATATTTGTTTTTATTTTCATATGTCACATCTGTAATACAGTTCAATAAAAAAAAAAAAAAAATGTCGAAACAGGATTAGTCGTTTCTTACAAGTTTTTAAATGCATGAATATGGTTTTGAAATTTCTCCATTACATCAGAATTTTCAGGAATATACAATTAAAGTTGCAAAAAAGAGCTATTTTCATGAACTTTATTATATTATAGCTACAATATGTGACGTACTGAACAAGTTTTATTATAATCAAAATAAAACATGTTATTAGGAGTTTAAACCCTCAAATAAAATTTTTGTCAGTTATGATTAATAAGATATCCATGATTAAATGTGGGGTATATTGCAAAAGTTAGCTGTGACTTAGGTCATTGACGATTCATCAAATAGTTTTCAGTTATATTATAATTTGGAGGCGAGAGTCAGAAATGGGTAGGAGTGGCTGTGCAGTACTCTCGTCGAGTTCTGTGTGGTTCGCATGCATTACTCCTTTAAATCCCATCAGAAAATAATATTGATGTATTTCATGCAGAAACGCCAGCGATCATAACCTCTTTGACAAAAAGATTTACAGATGATGCAAGTTATAGTACACTGAATTCAACTAGATCAGCTATCTCTCTTATATTTTCATGCGATATTTATAGAGATGGTCTAATATCACGGTTTTTTTAAAGGAATTTTTAAATAAAGACTCACAAGATCCAAGTACTCTAATATTTGAGACACAACGCTAGCTCTTAAGTTTCTGGAGAATCTTCACACTTTGAAGAATTTAAAAGCCATAGATGTAGCAGAAAAGACTCCAGCACTCTTAACATTAACTATCGCACACAGACTTCAAACATTAGCATTGATAAATACAGATAATATTTCAATTTCAAGTGCAGATATTACAATTAAAATACCAGATCTAATTAAAACCTTAAAACCAGGTAGAAATAATTCTATCATATTTCTTAGAAAAAGTCTGTGTGTGGTTATCTGTTATTTTAGAATATTTAGAATATATTATAAAATTAAGAATAGATAGTAATAGGAGACTACTAATTTCCACAGTTAAACCGTTAGTATGATTGGACATTGGATCAAGTCTTTACTTAGTAAGGCTGATATAGAAATAAATCAATTTTCAGCTTAGAGTACAAGACATGTTGCAGTTTTAACAGTTTACCAAAAAAATGTTGATGTAGATATAAACACAATTAGATGTTACGTCCTGTCGACTCCACGATTTCTTCCTTTGTCAAAATTGCAATAACGATTGTCGATTAGCAAAATAAAATAAGATTTTCGATGAATAAAACATCTTGCGTCACATAACGGTTTAAATATTTTGATACTCCTGAGTTTTTGAGAGAAAATAAAAGAAACTACGCCGATTTTTTTCAAGTAAATATCAATAGATGTCTTATACAATAATATTTTACAGTAAAAGAATAAAGAAACAGTGAAGCGACAAAAACATTTAACAAAATATCTTTAACAGAAATAGCCAAATCTATATCAATAATCAGAGACCTTTGCCATTCACCTTAAAATCACGCGTGCAAAAGCTCGTCGAAAAAATTTAACTTTTGATCAATCAACTAACTATAAATAGGAAGCTCGCGAGATCCGCGGCAGCCATGGTCAGTCAATAATCCGCGTAATCAGTAATCACTCAGTTAATCCAGCACTCATTGTTAATGCAACTATTATTCAAAATCGCTTGTGTGGATCGTGATTCGTCACCAGTGTCTTTACTTGGCATCATCTCCGGAACAATCAACCTGCAATCATGAATCGAGCATCGAGCTACTGACATAAGACACAGAGCGAAACACCACTAATTCACCACATCTTTGACTCCAAATCGCTTTAAGAATAGCGACTAAGTCTAATTAAGTAATTCTTCCTTTCCTTTTATCTTATTTTTTTTTTATTTAAATCTGTTGGAAAGTACTCAGAATCGCGAAAAATGATTTTTGTTTCTGTTCTGCCCTCCCGCGCGAGCGATGCGTCATTGGTAGGTGCGATAGGAAATCGATGTACGATCGATGACATCACCTGGCGAGTTGCCCGCAGTGATCGGGCAGGCGCGTATCTTACCTCTTACTGTGCGATAAGCTCTCGTCACAACAAAATCAAAACAATTTCGTAAGATGTTTTATTTTTTTTTTTTTTAACCATTAACTTCCGTAATAGCCATAATAAGCTTTAGAAAATGTTAAAACTTAATTTAACATTGCAAGTGACCAATTTTATACTTCCGACCATTCCATATACACACACACACTTATTCATTTGTACATTTTAATTTTCTCTTTTTAATTCTATTTTTAAATTAAAACATTATATTGTAACTACCAGTCGGAGAATAAATATTAAAAATAGAATATTAAAAATATTCCCCTTTATTATTCTGACTAATGTCCCTCAATCCTATGTATCACCCGCGAGTGATATACAAATACACAAATACACAAATACACACGCACGCACACACACTATTAAAGATTAGTTATTTTTTCTCTATTATAAAAACATATATATATTATATAAAAAACTGTTATAAGAACATGTATAGAATTTTTTTTCTATATTAATGAATAAATTTATATATTTATTTAATTAATCAAATTATTTTTTGATCCCTCTCTTATTTCCAATTCAAAAATCGCACTTGGTCCTATCCTGTGTAAAAGAGATTAAATTCTCTTACCAGAAAGGGACCATCGAATGAACGTTCGAATAACCAGAGTAATAGTGACCAAGTCGTTTATCAGTTTTTCAAACCCAAGTTCGTTCGACTCCAATTTTACATCGCGGTGCTTCTGGATAATTCAGATCAGGATAATTCAGATAGTTGTTGCGCCTTTCCTTGTGACTCATCCAAGAATCTGGACGTAACATAGACGTACAACAGGTTGATCCATCCTATCACAAACATTCGCGTTTTATAATAAACTGATACAAATTTTGAATAATAATTTTGCGCATTCAATATTAGATAACTAAAATATTATTTAGATTTATATACTATTTGTTTGTATATTAAAAAAAAATAATAATAATAAATGAAGAAAGACTTTTAGACATAGGTAGACTTTTAGAATTTGTGACAAACTCTAAAAGTCTACCTATTATCATCGAGAACGAGATGTGTCACATAATATTCAATCAAATAAACCCACCAAAAACGGGCAATGTTTGATCGCAGTTATATGAAACGTCTGATTCGTTCCCGGACGTATTGAACTCTAAAAAGACAATTTCATCCAGAATCATTATCAGATTTAATTGTAACAACTCAACTCTTTATATCTCTAAACAATATGACAAGAGAAGACGCAGGCTCCTACCAAGACTCCACTAATTTTTCTTAATATTGAAAATAATAAAATGAAAAAATTGCATTACATAAAATTTTATGTAGTTAGCACAATTTTTCAATACAATTATTTTTTTAGGAAATTAAAACAACAACTTTGTATAACAGTTTTTTCATTTAAAATGTTTTTATTTAAATAATAATAAAAGAAATAAATTTTATAAAATAAATTTTTATTTATTTTGCGCAATTTCTTATATCATTATTTTTGTAGAATATATTTATACAACTTTTTCGTTAGAAAAGTAATATATATTTTTATAAGATTTCATTTTCAATAATTTAACATTGTTTTATAAAACAATTTTTATAATAAGAGTTTTTTACAATTGGCGTTTTTAGTGATTATATCTTTATATAATTCCTTCTTTACTATATATTATTTTAATAACATATACAGCAATCAAACTAATAGGCTTAATCAATAGTTTGAGTCTGTAAAATAAAAAGTATTTTAAAAATAATAAGTATATTTTATATTTATTTAATAAAATAGAATAAAAGTTGGCAATTGAAATATCGTATATAAAGCGCAAATCAATCAATATATATATTAATAATATTATAAAAGTATTTTAACTAAAGAAGTGTTTTTATTTTAACTTTATATGTTCTATAAAAAATACAGATTTATTAATGTAATATAAAGTTTTAATTAACAAAAGCTCTGCAAATATATAAAAAAATGTAATATATAAAGAAATTAAAAATGCATTAAGAACAAAGTGAGGATAAATTAGACAGTGATGGAAAAGCTGCATAGGATGCTGAGAGTATAGAATGATTATTATATATAAACAACATGAAAATGAATGAAATATAAACAACATGAAAATGAATAAAAAATAAATATAATGCGTAGAAAAAAAAGTGTTAATACTCCAGCGCGTATTAAAATATTATTAAAATATTATTATAATTAAAATATTAATACAGAAGAAAACTGGAGGGTAAACAGTGAAAATATAATATGTAGAAAAAAATTGACATTAATAGTTCAATATGTAAAAATTAATGCAAAATACTTCGGTGTATGTAAAAGTAACGTACAGATATTGATGCAAAATACTCTAGTGTGCAAAGAAACAAACATTTTAATTTAAAATATTCAATGCGTCGAAAAAAATAGACATTATATTCAATGTTCCAAATTTTATTGTACAATAAAATACTTAACTGCGTAAAATAACTCAATGCTTAAAAAAAATTAAATCTTGTAATATATTTTGGGGAATAATGCAGTGCATATAAAATATTAATAGTTTAATGAAGAATTTATACTATTTATACTTGTGAGCGAAAGTTATGTGGACGCGCGAATGAGCGTGCCCTGGAAATGGTTAGGCGCGAGGTGAGACAGACACCGGACTGATGCACTCGCGAGTATCGCAACACGAGTATCGCGACGCGATTATGCTTTGCGCGATGCACACCATGCATTCACAAAATCGCAAGAGATGGCGAGCTTCACACGACTGTGATCGTAATTCGCACGCGGCGGATGAACAGCGATAAATCGTCTGTCTCGGAGTAACTCCGGTAGTCACACAACGGCACTTAGATAACGTTCTAACTTCGCGAAACCGAAATTCTGTTATCGCTGAGATAACGTGCACGCGTCGATCGTTCTCAGCGGACTGCCCGGGGCCCGGCAGTCGGCTCGCTTTTATTTAGTCATCGTCTTCTCGAAGGATCCAGAAGGTTTCCGAAATATTCTTATTTCCACCGACCGTTTTTGCGTGACTTGTTTGTCACAATTTCAACTTGGATCTTTCGAGAAGGGCGACGATGTTTATTGATGCCGCGCGTTTTCGACCGACCGAAAAAACGCCGCCTCGCACCGCGCGCGCGGCGACGACGCGATCACGCGGCATCTCCACGCTGAGTTCGAGTTCGAGATTGTAATCTCGAACAATACTGTTAAAATATTAAAACCTAGTTGCACTTATGTTATTTTGGCTTTAAGCAAAACATCTTAAGCGCTTTAATTATCGAATTTTTTATATTGATCTTCTCTCCAAAGATATTCTATATCGCAAGAGTAAATTCTTATTTGTTATTGTTGTATAATTCTTATAAATTCCAATTTGTTCTCGATAATCATAATAACCTAATTTTATCTAAAATGACATCGATTAGAAGAAATCATTTTTTTTTCTTGCATTATTCCGCGATACTTTTATAATTTGTAATCGTCAATAATTTCTTATGACTTTACCTTAATCATTTAATCATTTTTCTTCTTGTTGCATTATTCTGCGATAATCTTACATGATGTTCATCATTGCGGTGCGCGCTTTGTTTGGCGCGAGATAGAGGATATTCTTCCTTGCACTATTCGCGATACTCTTATTATATGCATATCTCTTGATATTCTTCTTTGCACTATTCCGTGATATTTTTAATAAGTATTTTATTTTTTGTTGCACTCTTGTATTGAAAATTATTAAAATTATTAACTTTGTCAAATTAACCTATACTGGTCAAAATCAGATATGGACGCGAGTACAGTAACATCATGAAGCGCTATTAACGCAATCCTATGGCGAACGCTCCAATCGTACAAATTTTTGACATACGGGAATATGATTCGCCGGTCGGGAGATGCGGGAAAAGGGATTGTCGACAAAAACACAGTGAATTGAGAATCAGTTATACGCCGGGAGGGAATGGGGTGGAAGGTGTCCCGCGCGTGCCGTGACGAAACTCGCGAGAATTTATAGACGCCGCATAATTCATTGCTTATCTTTCTGGTTCATCCATCCGAACACGATTCTTTCACCGTAATAAATTTGTTATTTTCTTGTTACCTCACGAATTTACTCTGTTGGGTTAATTACTCGAAATTGGGCGCCAGATACGATCTTGCACGTATCAATTCGCTAAATAAGCGAGATAGGCGCGAAAAAGACGCGAAAGAAAAGCAGATTTCGTTGTGGGCGGACTAGCTCACCTAACGGTAGAGGGGCAGGGCGTATGTTGAATGAACGCGATATAGAGGCAAGAGGCAACAAAGACAGAACGACAAATACACAGTAAAATGAGAGTAAATTCGTGAGGTAACAAGAAAATAACAAATTTATTACGGTGAAAGAATCGTGTTCGGATGGATGAACCATAAAGATAAGCAGTGAATTATGCGGCGTCTATAAATTTGTAGAAGCAAGACTAGATATTAGAGACAGCTTAGCGCCGCAGAAAATAAGACGCCGTTAAATCAAGATCAGTCGAGCCTATGCCCGAGCGCAATTATATACGGGTCGATTATCGGACCCCTCGTGGATCGATAATATATCGCTTGTCATCTTAGCATGCCGTACGTCAACTACATGCATCCAGTGCACCCCGAAACATGCACCGCACAAATATAGCTCGTAACGCTCTGTACAATTTTACGTACCAACCGCGAAATCACTATCGCTCATCCATCTCACGCATATAATTTCACAAAAAGAATAAACAGAAATATATCAGCATGAAACACATTCACACTCGACGATAGACTACTCACGCATACATGACTTAAACGCTAAACGGGCGAGAAATTTCGCGACTACTATATTACGTCGTATTACCGATTCGCGATCCAGAGAGACGACTTATGCGATATATAACGCGCAATAATGATTGAATCCGCGAAACCAATACCTAAGACGTTTCGGTGTTCGGATCGCTTGCCGACGTGGTCATGTCGCAGTCGCAATTAAGCTAAGGACGACGCGATAAATACTAAATTTTGAGCGGAGCTCGAACGCGAAAATAACACCAAAATTGCGGCCACGACGGCAAAACGAACGATTCCGATATTGCGAACGCACGTGGCTATGATACAGCAGGATAACCTCACCGGCAACGATGCTCTCTTCCTGGGAGTCCGGGAGTCTGGCGGCTTCTCCATCTGGCCTCATCCTCGGGATCTGTCGGGATTCGGCCGCAAACACTCTCACTCTCCTCGCTCTCGTACGGAATCTCTCTACTCTTGCTCACGTTTCTCTTGTTCTCGATAATCGTCCTCGCCACACATACGTCTATAGCACGCTCACGTTCGCGCCAGTCTGATCCGGGATCGTCGCAATCTAGAATCGGAAACGCCGGGCCAGCCGGGGATGCGCAATCGGGATGCGTATTATCACCACCAATTACGTGATAATTCACGAGGTAGCTATCGGGCGGCACGCTCATGATCGTACCGGGGAGGGGGGGTTCGCACACCCCCGAAATCGCAATCAATAATTTTCACAGGGCCCTTCTGAGAGGGCCTTGGCGGGTCTCGCCTGGATCTCGGGATCGAGGAACGCACTAGTGACTCTCGACGACTTCTTTTTCTTCCGCCGTGTCTCGCGGCGGTGGAGCTCCTTCGGGGTTCTTCGGGAACACGTCTCTGCACGGTCCTTCGTCAAGGCGCGCGGATCCTTTTGTCCTCTTGCACTCCATCTCACGTTTCCGAATTCGGCTGTTGATAATTCCCTTCCATCTCACGTTCTCACGAAGGCCGCCTCTCGCTTTTCGAGTTGTCTGGATTGTTGTTTTTGCGGTCGCTTTCCCACTTCTCCGATGAAGCTCCCATATTGTATCGAAATAATAGAATAATAACAGAAATTAAAAATAACAAAATAAATCCGACAAATAACGCTCCTCTGCAGATTTCTCGCCAAGCGCACGTTAATGAGCCACGCGCCTGAGTGTGTGCGAACGTTCAGCTGTTACAGTGGCGCACCATTGCCAGGCGCGCGGCTCACTGATGTATGCTAAAGATCAGCGCTGAATAGTCAGGCTTTACTCAATAATAACTTCTTTCTAAAGCATTATAGAGAAAAATAGTACATGACTTTCCGATTCAATTTGATCCAATCTACCTTCACATTTCGGGTGTGTCAAAATTTTTGATAGGGTATTCCAAAAGTACCGAATTTCTTCTTAATGGCAGATTCTTTAGAATATTTTAAGACGATAATTCTAATACAAAAATGTCGGGGCTATAATATTTTTTTAAACGGAAAGCGATTATATTTTACGAATGAGAAGGCTGAGATTTCGCGCGCTCAAGCACGGCGAAATAATAAATAAAGAAAGTGCTCTATGAATGAGTGCCTTTTTTATGTTATTATGATTATCGTATAAATTTACAATAGCATTGTCATTATATCTTTTACCGCTTCTCTACGCATTTAGTACATTCTCTACGAATAATGAATGCGAGAAAGACAGTATATATATATCTTCTTCTGTTGGTGCCAATCTATTACTGAATGTTGTCGATCATATGGCTATTCTTGTTTTATTAGTCGCTGCTTAGAAAAGCCCCCCGTCGTCGACGTGCCGAACCGTGTTCTTAAATTCTTAAGCCAAGACATTTTCCGTCTGCCTAGACCTCTTCTTCTCATCATCTTTCCTTGTAAAAACCAACTATAGAAGTTTGTACTTCTTGCGGTTTCTCATTATGTGTCCTAAGTATTCCAGTTTTCAGATTTAACCGTTTTAAGAATTTCCGTTTTTTTATTCATTCTTTCCAGCACATCGTTGTCCGTTATATGTTGTACCCATGATATCTCTAACATGCATCTATAAAGCCACATCTTGAAAGCCTTTAGCTTTCTGCTGGATGCCTCGGTCAAAGTCCAGATCTCCGCCCCAAACAGCAGTACTGGGAATACGTAGCTATAAGTCATTCTCATCTTCGTAGATAGGTTCAGATCGTAACTCCTAAAAAGGTTTGCCATTTTCATAAATGCTGCCCTGGCTTTTTCTATGCGACACTTAATTTCCAATGAATAATTCCATTGCTCTCCTGTGGATTCAAGATAGTTATATTTACTATCTGGTGGTTGTTAACTGTTAATTGGCCTGAAGGTATTGTTTCTTTGCTTATTACCATATATTTAGTTTTGTTTGCATTAGTGTCAATCCGTACTGTTCGCTTATTTCTGCTATTTTTAGTCATTAATTCTTGTAGACTTTTTAAACTATTTAAAAACACCACGGTGTCTACATATTATTTATACATACTTCGTTAACAGTTATTATACCATTTTCCAGATCGTCCAGAGCTTCTTGAAATATTTCTTCCGAGTATAGATTGAATAATAAGGATGATAGAACGCAGTCTTGTCTTACTCTTAGATGGAGATTTCTTCTGTGTTGTTATCTACTCTTACAGCCGTCTAGTTCCAGTACAGGTTAATTATGATTCTTAGGTTTCGTTCATCTATTCCTAATTTTCTGTGGATTTTTATTAACTTTTCATGTTAAACTCTGTCTTCTTTTTGGTATTCTACGAAACAAATATATACATCGTTTATGTCTCTACATCTCTGGAACAGAACCTGTACGCAGAAAAGTGTTTCTCTTGTTTCTAGTGCATTTCTGAATCCAAACTGAGTTTTCCCCAAATGCTGCTCGCAAACTCCCTGTATTCGTTGGTCTATGATCTTCAAAAACACCTTCAACAGATGACTCATAAGACTGATAGTTCGGTAATCAGAGCATTCCTTAGACACATTGCTTAGACTTTTTTGATATGGTCACAAAAATCGATTTTAACCACATTTGTGATATTTGTCTAGATTCATATAATTTATTGAAAATTCTTGTAAGTCAATATATACCATCTTTATCCAGAAGTTTCAGAAATTCTGAATGGATATTATTGGGGCTAAGAGTTTTTCCATTCTTCGTGTTCGAAATTGCCATCCAAACTTCCTCCTTGGTTAATGGACCCAATATGCTATCATTTGTTGGAGCATGTAGTGGTCTTGCATCATTGAAGAGATCTGTTACATTACGGGTTACATACAGGTTTTTCATATATTTTTTTTTCTTTATCGACAATGGTTGTTATCAACCAGTCGCCCCATTGTATGACGTTTATATAACCCAGTAGCCTCTTTGACCCTTTTATGCACATTAAATACATCATGCTCTTCTTCTAAAATTTCAATCTCTTGTTATAGCCCAACTAGCTATAACCGAATTATTATTAAATTAAAGTATTTTTTAATACGCCTTCCGACTATAACGAG
>JBCEZV010188180.1:0-17733 GCA_039654365.1 Cataglyphis livida
AAAAAGACAGCATGGCACGTTTCTCAACGTTGTTGTACCAATCCAATGGATGCACACTTACAGTTTATAAGAGCAAATCAAATAAAAAAGTACTTATACTAAGTACAAAACATAAACACATCAAAATTGTTAAAGCTGCTAAGAAATTACCTAAAACTGTATCGTTTTATAATAAAACTAAATTTGGCATCGATGTCACTGATCAAATGGCACGAAAATATATGGTGAAATCAGGCTCCAGAAGGTGGTTACTTCAAGTGTTTTTTAACATTTTAGATTTGGCCGGAATAAATAGCTGGATACTGTACAAAAACACAACAGGAGAAAATATCTCACGGAAAGATTTTCTGTTTCGATTAGCTGAAGATGAAGAACTTGCTTCAGATTATCATACTTCAAGGCAAAAACCACACAAAACTGATATACCAACTACAAGTGGCACGGCTTCTGTACGAAAATGGTGTCAAATAGGATATTGCAATAACAATAAGACTACAAATATTTGCTATACATGCAAAAAAAGTGTATGCGGAAAGTGTACACACAGCAAAATCTACATATGTAGAAATTGTGACTAACAAACTGTAAACAATTAAGTGTTTTGTTATTTGACAATGTCTATAAATCCATTTATCTATTACAATTAATACTATTAATATTATTATAATATAATATTAATTTATCTATTACAATATTGTTCAACTTTTTTTGTCATTATTTAAGAGTGAATAAAGACTGGAAGCCACAATAGGCATTTTTTCTTATAGTCATTTTGACTGGTATTGGTAGAAATAGGTATATTTAAATAGCTGGTAAATCTAGTGTTAATGAAATCACGATCGACGAGGCAACACGAAGAAAAGTTTAGCGAATATTTATGATGACTGTACAGATGGTGAATGTGCCTAAGAAAACTCATTGCACTATGAGTACATTAAATTAATGTATTAGAGATTAGTGGCGTATGTGCAAATATAATAATATAAGCATCTGTTATCTTCACTAGTGATAGCTTATTAAAGAAAAGAAGGAAAAAATTGAAAAGTCAGATTTGCTTAAAAAAAATGATACATATTTTTCTTTTTTACAAATAACAAAATTAAAAATAATGATGCTTATTATACTTTTACGATTTTTAAAACAATTCTCCTTAATAATTATTTTAAATCTAGAGCTATTAAATATAGAAATCAAAGAAAAGAAATTAAATTGTATAACGTAAAAAAAATAGAAACTAAATTGTATAACGTAAAAAAATGGTTGGAAGGACAGGCGAAATTTCGGAGAAATAACAGATTTTTCTGTTAACATAGTATCGATATAATCAATCTGTTGCGAGAAAATAAATTAAATTTAGTTAAGTAAGCTAGATTACTTAAGTTCGTTGTTTTAATTATTTGTTTTCTAAATTTGATTTAGGTAGATTTCATTAAACAAATCATTAGATTTGATTAATGAAATATAAGTTTAAATATAAATTTATATTAAGATTAAATATAAATTTAAGTTCAATTTATTATTTTGATTTAGTTTTCATTGCAATATTCGACCAAATACTTTTTTCGCAATTTAATTTATATATTTGAGAATAATGAAAATTGATTTAATATAATTCTATTTTGAAGTTTATGTTGTATTTGAAAATATAGAATTTTTAAATTGGAAAAGAAGGGTATTTCTTCCTCCTTACACATTTTCCCATCAAAAAGCACTGATTATGAGAGGAAATCTATTTGTAATACTGTATATAAAATAATTTGCATTTTTAGTTTTTAATTTTTATTTTATATTAGACTTATTTATTTTATATTAGATTTATAAACCTTATTATTAATGAGATGGCTGTCTTACTTGCTATGAGACACTTTCAATCGCTGTGAGAAATGAACTAGCAAAATGGCAAAGATTGAAATGTGGTTGTATATCAACTCAAGGAACAGACGCGTGTTAATTGGATAAGATCTTATGTTCTCTTCTGTATTGTAATAGAGTTCTGCGAAAAATAGTATGTACACATGCTTCTACCAAAGATGATTGAAGCAACACTGTTTTTTAATAAGACTATATTCGAGCCGCCATTCGAGCCGTAATGACCTATAGTAATGATGCGTCTTGTCATATTCTGATCAATCGTCAATCGTAGTTAGTCGCAGTCGTTCTGACATTCTCGCCGGTCTTCAGTAGTAGTGTGCATTTAGCTGCAAAGTTTATAGTGTATCTGATCGCGAATAGAACCACACTGACGCTTTCGGATCTTGGCAATTTCGAGTTGATTCGCCAATACATACGCGCCCGGTTGTTTTTATGTCAGTTTCTGGCTCTCAGTGTTTTGATCTTGATCTTGTCAGGTTAATAGTGACACATCACTAACTAAAAACCTGCATCTAACCGTAATTCTCAACAAAGACAATGAAGGCAAAAAGAACACTCCGTCTAGGAAAAAGACAACAGCCACCACCCGGTCGCCAAGTAGCAACGTTGACTCGCAGCGGAACACGCTCTAATGCGATAACTTTGACGTTCTGGATTTTAATAACACGGTGCGTTATCTCGAGGGACTTCTCAACTAGAAAGAAAGGTGTCAATCATGTCCCCCTTTGAGGAAATTAACATCGCGGAATTCGAAGTTGTCATATGTCATGATGTCAAGATAGATATCGAGGAAGAATTGAAAAGCGCCAATCTTCAGATCGATATGAAACACCAGCAGAATGATTCCAAGAGCAAGTAAGTGATACTGATTTTTTCACAATATTTCTTTAATCGCAGAATGATTAGGAAAGTCAAATGGCATTAATAAAAATGATATATTAATATTGACAGATATTGGCGCAACTGAGTTTACGATATCTTGAGAATCATTGCACCTGTGAAATTTTTATGCAGGAATGATTCTACGTAAGAATTTTCAATCTGCTTTGTGCTTAAGCATGAGCTTGTCGCTTGTTAGATGCACGATAAATGGATGTGTTTAGTAGAAAAAGTTGTTTTGCAACTATTGTGAAATTCGTTAATTTTACTGGTATATGCTCTTAGATTTAGCCAAGATTAAAAGCGTACTCCAATTTAATTCACAATTTTCATTACAGTTGCAAAGCAGCTTTTTCTGCTGAACGCAGCCAATGTGTATTGTTTAAAACATAAGTGCACTGCAATAGTAGAACTTAGATTTCAATGCTATGTGTCAAAGAATAACATAGATATTATAATTAACACTCTATAAAAATCTTGAAGTCATTAACACGTTCCGTGCCAAGCCATTTTTGTCTGACTTGTTCAGGCCATTTGATATTTAGACTAAAGATTGATATATTATCACATAACATTTCACTACATCATCAGTACATAAGTAGTTCTCTTGTTTAGAGTAGTTATTACATCGTGTACCACAAGTGGTACACGTGGCGCTGCGATCAGTTCGATTATAAAACTCAGTCAGTTTGAAACTTTTCGATTAGTAAAAAATGATGAAATGCCTGCTGCATTCGAATTTGTTAAAAAAACGAGAGAAATAGAATATCTAACAAAAAAAGAAGTAGGTTTTATTAAATTTACGAAAATAACATTTTTTGTTTTTCATTTGTTTCTGTTAGAAAACAAGTTTCTATTATTTATTTTCATTAGATTATTCTTTCATCTTTTAATTTTTTGAATTGAGCAAGTTATTCAACTCTCATTTTTTAGCCCTAATGATAGGTAATATGGAAATACACGACGGAGATAGTTCTAGTTCTATTTCCACTGAAAAAGAACTCCCATTTGGTACAAAACGTTCACGTAGATTTATATTATCATCTTCCGATGAGACAAGCGATGATCAATTGAGGTTACTGCGCGCCCTAGACGAAAATGCCGCCGAATTGTATATAGCTCCAAAAGTGAACATGAAGTACTATTACTAATAAGTTACCAGACTAATGGATAAATCCAAGTGGAAAGCAACCTTTACTTATACTATTTACGGGTACATCAGGAATAACATTATTGGATTATTTATGGAAAGAAGAAGATTTTTATTTACTATTTGTTACCGAAGAAATGTTCGAAGATATAGCAGAACAGACTAACATCTACGCAATGCAAACATTGGCTCAGGAACGGTCATGTCGTCTGAACAAATGGATCCCCACTACCAAATGTTAGATAAAGAAACTTTTCGGCCTTCTCATCTGGATGGGATTAGTAAAATTGCTTGAAATAAAGTTATATTGGTCGAAAGATCCAACATTCGCTCAAAACTTTCCATTATCAGTAATGGCAAGAAATCGCTTTGGGTTACTGTTATGAATGGTGCATTTCGTGAATAATGAAAATGCAAATGTTAGAGACCGCCTCTATAAAATAAAACCTATTATTGATAAACTAAGAGAAAATTATGGAAAATATTATGATCTACCAGAAACAGTATATATTAATGAGTCCATAGTACCATTTCGCGGCCGTGTTCTTTTTAGACAATATATAAAAAACAAACGGCACAGATATGGTGTAAAGTTATTCAAATTATGCTTTAAATCAGGATATAGGTACAATTTTGAAATTTACTGCGGTCAACAATCTGGTAACGAGAAAATTACACCTAAAGCGGTTGCTATGTCGCTTTGCCAAAATATTTTTGATAAGGGGCATACTCTTTGTATTAATAACTGGTACTCTAGCATAGATTTAGCCGAAGAACTTATTGCGAGAAATACTCATGTAATTGGAACAATTCGTTCAAGTCGTCGTAGAATTTCGAAAGAAGTAGTGCAAAAAAAATTACAGCGAGGAGAAGTATTTGCCAAAGAAAACGAAAATGGAATAACATTGATGAAATGGAAGGACAAACGGGATGTCCTATTATTGTCAACCAAACATTCTGTAGAGACGGCTATTGTTAGAAAAAAAGGATATGATATCGTTAAACCGAAACTGGTGATTGATTACAATAAAGCCAAGAGTTCTGTGGACATTTCTGACCAAATGGCAGCATACAGTAGTCCGTTATGTAAAACTCTCAAATGGTATAAAAAAGTAGCATTTGAGCTTCTCTTAACACATCAGTTACAAATGCTTTGATATTATATAATGCTCAGCATCAAAGACCTATATCAATAGTAGAATTTAGAAAACGATTAGCTAATTATTTATGTTACTGTGAAGATGAAAACAACAACGCGCCTTCTGAAACTGCAACAAACTGTAGAAAACGGCATGAAATTAAAAAAAAGAGGGCAAAGCGACGACAACAAGAAAACGTTGCATTTCTTGTTATAAACAAAACGTAAAAAAATTCGGTACTGAAGTAGCAAGACAAAAAACTATAAGAGTAATGACGTTTTGCAGCAATTGCCCGAGAAATCCGTCTTTATGCCTCCTTTGCTTTAACAAAATCCACCGTTAAATGTAAATATTAATTATTGTATATATAACAATTAAATAAACTTATGTATTTTGTTCTATACTGCATTTTGCACAATACCTCATTCTTTTGGTAGAAATATATTTTACAGAATTACATTTGTCATAAAATGTATATTTTCAGCGCATTAAATAAATATGACTGCGTGTACCACCGGTGGTACACGTGGCCTGAAGATTAGATTTAACGTGTACCACCGGTGATACACGTGGCACAGAACGTGTTAAAATAGTATTTTGATTTATTTTTAATAAATATATGATCTATTCTGAAAGATGGAAGGATATATTATATAAGCAAAAGTGTTGATAAGTCAAAAAGAATTCTTTTTTTTTACTTTGTATTTGACGACGCTTGATGTAATTAAACTTAATGTGCGCATATTATTTGTTAGATTATAATGAATAATAACTGCCACTGAATCATATGCTAATATAGAAGTTTGCAAAATCTTAGCAACCATTTTCAAAAATATTGAGAGTTAAAAATAAAATGTTTAGAAAATGTATTAACATTGGACAAGTTATTTTTATTTATAGAATTATTTTTACTAATGGAAATAAATGATATATGTTTATATTGATATTTAATGTATATGACTATCATTTTTATTTCATATATGTTATCTAGTTTGGAGGAGGAAACAAAGGATTTGCAGATAGAAGAGCAAAGTGCAATGATAGATAAAGAACGCAGCAGTGATTTGCAATTGCCGAAGGAGTACAAAGAATTTGCGGAGAAAGATCAAGATTCGAAGGAAAAAGATGATCGATTGAAAGCATTGCCCAATGATTTGAAACGCTAGGTAAAGAAGCGAATCGATTATCATGTGTCATATCATGTGTCTTGTGCATATTATGGAAAAAGTTACGGGGAGAAGCATATTTTTGTCACGCTCGACAGCAGCATACAGACAAAGTAAGAGACTGCTCAATGTTGATGATTCGATTTCACTTATCGATCAGGCATTGCAGGAAATTTTGTTTATGTTTTCGGGAGGGCAAGATCCCTTGAAAAATATCACGGTAGTAGATATTTCATTCTATTGCAACGATAGCCAAGCGAGTTCTTCGGTGACTTCTCCATCTTATCAATTACCAATCAATATCAACATCATTACTCCCAGGCAACAACTCATCGAACAACAATCGAAAAGTTTGAATTACTTATTAGATTGTTATTCAAAAATTGAAATAGAGAACAATTTAAGAAAAACTAACTAAGAAAAACATTTATATATGTATATATTTTCATGTTCACATTTAATTTATTTTATAAATATAATAAAAAGGACAATGTGATCATAGTAATTGGACTAGAAAAGTTTATACCATAATAATAAACAATAAATTGCATTCGTTTCGATCGCATTTTTCAAGCAATTTTCAGACCAAATTTAAATAAGTGTAAACAAAAAATAAATTACATTCTAGTACAAGATTAACAAATAATAAATAATAAGTTACATTTAAAAATTATTAAAAGTAATAAATATGTAACTCATATGTAAGTCATAAAGTGGTCAAGTTTGTAACGGGCCGCTTCACGAGCGGTTTCGCGTGTGTGGACAGCGCAATCGGGATCAGGATTTGTGAAAGATCGAAACACAATTACGAGACGTTAGGTAAAAGATATGTGGTTTTATTTGCCTCTCGATGGCAATAGTCAGTTGTTACAGTATTGTGTGTTGACAATAATCGAAGTGTTGTGACGCCGGTCTGGACATGTTTTTATACGTCTCATTAAAGCGCCCGGCTTATAGCGCAGGGTCGGACGGGCATGTGTTTGCCGGCACGTACTTGTGGGCGCGCGGTAAAACGGGCGCTTGTTGTTAGCCCGTGTTGTCGCGAGTGATTTAGATGAGATTTGGTTCGATATCTCGCGGCGCGATAGATTTATAAACGGACGCAAAGGCATGTACAATAACTGGGCGGATGGTTGGCGCAGACTGCAGGGCAGCGATCTATAGTTTTTATAAGCGTCGGTGTCGGTGACGCAGCGCATGTTCCCAGAGCAAGATTTGTGGGAGGCGCCGAGTTCGGACGGGTGTGAGGACCGTAATGCTCGAGAATTCTCAAGGAGAGCGGCAAACTCGTCCACTCTCGGTCTCTACGGAGGCTTTGGGACGGGAGTCGTCTTTCGAACAGATAGTCGAGAATTTTCGACGGAGGTTGCGAACACGTCAACCTCCGGTTTTTTGTCTTTCGACGGTTTCGGACCAGTTTCTGATTTTGTCTCGTGCGTACTGCTCGAACAAAGTCAGGCATCGATCTGATACAGATTTGCAATTTGTTGGGCTTATTATACCCATCGGTTACGGCACCCGCGGAGTGGGGAAAACGGCGCGGGTTTTTTTGCTTGGAGCGTTTGGCGCTTTTCGGGAGCGCTCGGCGTTGCTCGGCGGGCGGTTGTTTATTTACCGGTGTTCGGTATTATTAAAAATAGGGCGCTAAGCGCTTCTACCTTTGTCCGGCTGGTGTTCGCCGGGCGGCAGACTTCCAACGGGCGACGTCTCGGGAACGATGGGGTGATGCATCGTTACAAGTTTATATAAAAGCTGCAAAAATAAAAATATAATAAATTTATAATAAAAAAAAATCTATGTAATGTCTCTCATTTTTAATATTTTTATTTGCTATAAAAATTTTTATTTACTGTCAATATTTTTATTTTCACTACTTTTACATCGACTTGATGGCTTTTGATGATTTAGTGTTATGTATTCATTCTTTTATTAATTTTTATATATTCTTTATTATTTATTAATACCTTATCATGTTTATTATTTATACTTTATTATTTGTTAGTTTTGTGCTAGAAGTTCATTTTTTATTGATTATTCATGTTTAAGCTGAAGATGGCTGAAATAAAAGAAATGAAACGTGTAACGGTCGGTTTTCCCGAGCGCTGTCGGAGGATAGCTCGGTCGGGATCAGGGCTCGGAAGGGGTACCAAGCAGGGCTCGGAAGGGGTAGCGAGAATGCGAGTGAGTTCTGCCAAATAAACAAGATTTATTTATTGTCCGAATGCGGGGTTACAAAGTGTGGGTGGATGCGTGTGTATGTGTATGCGTGTATGTGTGCGCGAATGAATGTAGACGGGCGCGAGTGCCCGCGAGTGAATCGGCGCAGATGAGAGCGGTGCGGGCGAGTGGCCGTACGAGGTTCCATGGGTGATAAGCGGCGGTTACGGCGTTACCCTGACGGTGTGCGTCGGCGGGTGTCGCTCCCAAGTGCATGCAGCGGTTGCACTTACAGTGGGCGCTCTTTGGCGGCGGATTGAGCGCATCGCGCGATAATCGATATGCGCGATCGATAGGCGGTCTCACCCGGCGGGTGAGAAGCGCGAGGGCGCGCGGTGCTATCGTCGCGAGGGGCGGGAGCCTCGCGACGCGGCGAATAGCGTGCCGATATTTTTGGCGCCTAGGGTGGTCTTATGGTCCTCGTCGTGCGGATCCTATCGCCGTAATAATGGCGATTCCCGGTCGTTGCGTTGGAGATGTTTCGCGCGGTATCTAGAATTTGTGGGAGCGGTTCGCGGTTCGGCTTAGGAACGTCTGGCAGACGGGAATATCCGTCGGTGGCGGGTAACTTCCCACCGCTAGAGATATTGCCGGACGATAGGATATTCGGAACACTTAGCTTGGCAGGATGCTGGGAAAGCCCAGCAGAGGCGTAGTTCACCCAACCTCGATCTCGCTGTCTAAGCGTAGGTTTCTTTGGAAAGCTCTAAGCGTTGTGCCGACTTCAGAGCAGCGGAGAAAGTTCTGTCTCTTTACCCGGCGGAGCGTCTTTTTATACCCGATGTCGGCGGTATCGCGTCGGCGCGATAATTGTTTGTTCAACAATTTGTTTGAGCGCGTTCGCGGCTCGGGAATTTTCTGAAGCGGTCGGATCGGTTTCCCGAGCGCGCGACTCGTGCTCCGGTACAGTGTGCCGACCCGGTGATAAAAACAACAAAACAATAACAATATAATAAATATCTAAATATCAGATGTTTTGTTTTTGCTCGCCGGTTTATAATACGATGGGGCACATAGCGCCTTCGCTCTTAGGTCCCGTGACTGCTGAGCGTGGGACGGCGGTTTTCACGCGCTAACCCGACTGATGGTAGTCGGGTGGCGGTGTTCGGCGGATGGATGGCCGGGTAACGATGTGCGCATCGTTACATCACCCCCTCAATGGATTAAAGCCTGAATTTGAGACTTCTCGTTGGCTCACTCTTTAGTTTATGCGGCGGCGGTATCGCAACTGGTCGGTCTTTAAGAACTGCATAACTCAATGTCCTTGGGGGCTGCGTATCTTGTATTTACGTGGACCGCAAAATGTGGCACATCAAAGATGATGCCCGGTTCCACCTGTACCCGGATCGGTGGCGGCGGCAGCGGTCCGGTCGGCATCAGCAGCGTCGGTTGTTGTTCCGCGGTGGACGTGCTTGGGCGCGTGCTGTTCGGCGCTGTTGGTCGGCGTGGCCGGGCTGCTAGTGGCGGTGGTTGCTGCATCAGTCCTTGCAGCTTGCGGGCGTTCGTCCGATCCGACCTCTGCACTAGTGTGCCAACTCGCAATGGTCGTGCGGTTTTTCTCTTTGCTGCCGCCTGATCGTCTATTTTCTTCCCGACGGGCAGACTTGACTGCTCCGGGCCCTTTTCTCCGAGGAGCTCCTCGATTTCCCTTAGGATGTCCTCGGCTTCCGTCATCGTGCGAGACTGTGTTTTAGTCCTTGATGTCGTCGGTGTCGTTGTCTTGGTCGTTGGTAGGGGTTTCGTCTTCCTCGTCCTCGGCCTTGTTTTTGTTGTTCTTTAGATCTTGAATGTATACATATCTGTGCCATTTTCCCCTCTTGCTCCTCAGGTCTACGATTACTGGGGAGATTATTTTTCGTACTTCGAGCGGCCCGATGTATTTCGGCGCGAGCTTTGCGTTGAAATTGTCGGCCTTTTTTGATAACGGGTGGTCCTTTTTCCACACCCATTCCCCGATTTTTGGCTTCCACTGTCGTCGGCGTAAGTTGTAATATTTTTCTTGCCTTTGGAAGGCTCGTGCGAGTTGTATACGTACTATTTTGTATGCCTCGTCTAGTCTTCGTCGTGTCGTGTCCGGCGGGATGTTTGTTGTTACGGACATGGTGTGATGTGATGGCGTCAATTCTCGCCCGTGGTTTAAATATGCCGGCGTATATCCTGTTGCGTCGTGTACTGCGGTGTTGTAAGCAAACTGTAAGGCGGGGAGATGTTCGTCCCAATTTCTATGGTCTTTTTCCACGAACTTGCTTATCATTGTTTTTATTGTCCGGTTAGTTCATTCCACGGGATTGCAATGCGGTGCATGCGCCGGTACTCATTTATGTTTGATATTGATTGCTGCCAATCGGTTTTCGAATTCTTTCGACACGAATTGTGTTCCATTGTCCGATAGAATTGATTCTAGTCGGCCGTGGCGTAATATTACTCGTTCCGTTATCGTTCTTGTGTTCGCCTTTGCTGTTGCTTGTCTCAGCGGTGCTAGTTCTACTCATTTCAAAAACCTGTCTTGCATAACGAATAGCCAAGTGTGTACTTGTCGCGATCGCGGTAATAGTCCGACGAGGTCGGTCGTGACCTGTTCCCATGGTTTTTGGATGTCCGTCGCGTGTGATTTGCCGGCTGGTTGTTCTTGGGCGGCTTTGTGTGCCTGGCACGTTGGGCACGTTCGGACGTAGGCAGCTATCTCTCTGAACATTCCTGGCCAGTAGAAGTATTCGGCTATTCTAGCAATGGTTTTCGCGATGCCGAGATGTCCGGTCCTCGGTTCATTATGGTGCTGGCTTAGGATTTTGGTTCGCTGATCCTTGAGCACGCACTCCTTCCATTGTTCGTCTGCGCTTGTTTCTTTGAAATTTAAGCTGTGCAGAATGTGTTTGTACAGTTTCCCGTTCTGTACTCGGAAATCTGGTCGGTGGGATCTCGCTCTGTCTCCTCCAGTACCCTTTGGTACCATCCGCATCGCCGCGGTTTCGCTACGCATACCTCGGGTTGTCTTGATAGGAGGGCGTCGGCTACGCGGTTTAGCGTGGCCTTCCTATATCTAACTTCGAGATCATATTACTGCAACTCGAACAGCCATCGGACTGACCGGCCGGTGGGTGCTTCCAGTCGTTGCAGGCATTTTAGCGATTGATGATCAGTGATTACGGTGAAGGGGTACCCTTCCAGGTATCCCTTCATTCTGCGAATGCCCCAAACCACCGCGAGGCATTCGAGTTCGGTCGCGCTATAATTTTTTTCGGCGCTATTAAGTATTCGGCTCGCATATGCGATGACGCGCTCTCCATTCTCGAAATTTTGCGTCAGCACGGCGCCGAGTCCGCTTGTGCTCGCGTCGGTTTGCAGTACGAATCGGCGGGTGAAATCTGGACACGCGAGCACGGGGGCTGACACCAGCGTCTTTTTGAATTCGCGGAATGCTGTTGTTTCCTCGGTCCCCCATTTCCACTTCACGTTTTTTTTCGTGAGGTTCGTGAGCGGTGCCGCGATGATCGAGAAGTTTGCGTCGAATCGCTGGTACCATGACGCCATCCCGAGGAATTGTCGGATTTGTTTGACCGTGCGCGGTTTGGGCCAATTTGCGACGGCGCTTACTTTTTCGGGATCCGTATCCTTTTCCGGTCGACTACATGCCCGAGGTATTTAAGTTGATCGACGCAGAATTTGCATTTTTCTGGGTTTAGGCGGAGTCGTGCGTCGCGGAGCCGGCGGAAGACCTTGGTTAATCGGAGATGAGCGTCGAACGTTTTGCTTATAATAATGATATCGTCCAGATATACGAAAACGTTTGGCTCTAATGAGGGGCCTATTATGTTGTCTAGGAGTCGCTGAAACGTAGCGGGTGCGGAATGTAGTCCGAACGGCATTACTTTAAACTGGTATAGTCCTCTGCCCGGTATCGTGAATGCTGTGTTTGGTCGACTTTTTGGTTCGAGGGGAACTTGTCAGTATCCTTGTTTGAGATCTAAGTATTTTGCTCCCCTTAATTTTTCTAGTGTTGCAGTCACTTGTGGTAGCGGGTACGCATCTTTTTCCGTGGCGTCGTTTACTTTTCTAAAGTCGATGCAAAATCGGTACTTTCCGTCTTTTTTTTTGACCAGTACTACCGGTGAGCTCCAGACGCTCGTGGATGGTTCAATGACCCCTGCGGCTTCCATGTCCTCCACTTCCTGGTCGATTACTGCTTGTATTGCCGGATTACGCGGTCGATATCGCTGTTTGATTGGCGAGTCGTTTTTAAGTCTTATTCGATGCTGTATTTTGTTCGTTGGTCCTTGTATTTCTTTGAATTTTCCGAATTCTTTTTCTAAGAATTCCTGTAGTTTTTTCTCTTCGTTGGTGGTTCGGGTGGCCAATCCTCCGGTCGTCGTGCACAGCGTTGTGTTGTTCCTCCATTTGTTCGTTTGAGGTGGCTCTAACCGGATCGTTGTTCGTGACCACAGATCTACTCCCATAGGTACCGGGCTTTCCACTTTTGGTAGGATGGCAAACTTGTGCTGGAGGGTTTCTCCTTTAATGCGTACGGGCGCGGTGATGGTTCCTGATATTGTGGCCGACTCCTCATTTGCCATTTGTATTTCTCCGTCATGCGTTTGTATTTCGTGCCCGTACCGTTGTAGCTGTTGTGCCGTTTTTTCATTAACGAACGATATTTCCGCTCCAGTGTCTATGAAGTGTCCGGAAGCGCGTGCGGCCTATTCTTATTCTTATGTGCGGTCTCGGATCGTATTTTATGCAGGGCTCGGGCCTGCGCGCGCACGCACGTATACATACACACGTATTGTATGCAACGTTTTTATATATTAAATAAAAATTTGTAATTTTATTTATAATTATATTTTTTATTTGATTTCTATCCCAATTCTTTATGATATTGTCATAAAAATTATACGTATATGTATATAATACTTATTTGTTTATATGTTCATTCATGCTACCTTCTCTCTCTGTCTCACTCTCTCTGCCTCTCTCTCTCTCTCTCTCTCTCTCTCTGCCCCTCTCTCTCTCTTTCTCTCAGTCCTTTGTTTCTCTCTCTTTCTTTCTCTCTCTTTTTCTCTCTTTTTCTCTTTCTCTGCTTATTCTTTATTGTATTCATTCATTCCCATTATTATATACTTTATTATATTCTTTTATTTGTTTGATTTTTATTTTTTCTATTTTTATTTTTGTACATGATAATAAATTAATTTATTCATCTTTATTTTATAGAGCATAAAAGAAATATTGTGTATTTTATAAATAAAAAAAGTATTATGTATGTGTGTGTGTGTGTTTAAAAAAAGAAAATAACTTGTATTGTATATCTCATTTATGTTGTATAAAATAAAAATACATACATTTATTTATTTATTTATTTACGTGTAGAAAGATAAGAATATAATAGAAGAATAAATATTTAAATATAAAAATATAATAATGAGAATGAAAGAATAATAAATGACAAAAGAAAAGAGAGAGAGAGAGAGAGAGAGAGAGAGAGAGAGAGAGAAAGAAAGAGAGAGAGAGAGAGAAGAGTAAGTGAACGTATAAGTGAATATGCGAGAAGCATGAAACGATACATAGTGAGCGAGCGATTAGAAAGAGACACAGTATAAGATTGAAAGACAAAAGCTAGAGAAACTAATATTAGTGTATGCGTACTCTGCATACATATATATTGCTCTATACACATGACAGAGACAAAAATAGTACGATTATGTCTGTCTCTATCATGTAAGATTGCAGCTCTGTCTATCGCGACATCACACAACTAATCTACTGCTCTGTTTTACTCTTGAGCCTCGATCTCACACATACACATGTGCACGAAAATTTTATATTGGATAATCTTTTTTATAAAGCTTCTAAAATCATTTCTCTAAGTTCACTGATACTCTTTGATGAAATGCCGAGCACGGTGGCTGATTAGTGCAGATTACAAATCTTTTTTATTAAATAAATGTTGACGGCAGAAGCCGATAACAAAACTGCAATTTTTTAATTTTTTTTATTTTTTATATGAAATCATGTCTACCGTGCTCCGTTATTATGTATATTTTAATTATGGAAAAGGATTTATCAATATTTATAATAAACAAAAAGATTAAAACGATAACTTAATATTCGCGGTTAACCAGATCTTACGGATCCCCTTAAGCGTTATACAAAAAAATATAATAAAGGACTTTTCGACTCGGTTTGGTCCGTTATATCTGCACACGACTTTTCACCATTAATCTGGGACACTCTGTATAATTAATAATACAATAAATTTGGATAAACAAAGTTTATAACTAAAGAAAAAAATTATATTAAAAAATGATACAAAAAAAGATTAAAGAAGCAAATTGCGGATGTGCGTGCATATATGTAAATTGTAATACAAATCTCGAAAGTTCTTAAGACTAGAATAAAAAGTAATAAAAAAATTTCAAAAAATTTTTAAATTTAAAATATTAAATGCTTCGATCTGGATTTTCTTCGATAAGAAAAAATTAAGAAAGAGAACAGATTTTTCTTAAGATTATTGTTGAAACGCATTTTAACAGCCAGCGTAAATTAAAAATAAAGATAAAAACTCTTATATATTAACCATCGATTGATGTGATAATATTATATGTTAATATTATTTTTGAATCTCTTCTTCATTGTGTAAATATAATGGATAGCTGGTTTTTCGTTCAGTGATTTTTGTCATTATAAGGGTTAGAAATTTACATGTTACTGTGATAGTATGAGCAGTTATTATAGTATTAATTCTCAAAGTGTATTTTATAACGCAAATTGAATTTAATGTCTCAATGGATATATATTACTTTTCTTTTTTCATTTTCGCATTTAAAATTATTGAAAATGTTATGTATCAAATGTGAATTTTTACAAATGATTCATGAATGAAAATCTTTATATGAAGTCGATCTACCTATAGATCGAAATTTTGATTGTTCAAAATTGTCCTTCGATAACATATGTAAATCAAGATATATTCTACAGATGTCAAAAAAATTCTTCCAAATTTGCGATCATTTTTAAGAGTTGTAAAAATTTTTCAAACGCTGAAACTAAACGTGCATTTTTAATAAATGCGAAAACAAGAAAAAGAAATAATATATGTCCATTGAAATATTAAATTCAATTTATGTTATAAAATATGCTTTGGCAGCTAATGATAAATTTTATAATTGCTCGCACTATAGCAATGTGAACTTCTAACTTTCATGACGATAGAATATAAAAAGTCATTACTTGAGCGAAAAAGCAACTTAACATTGTATTCACATGACGATGAAGAAGAAAAACAATAATATATCATAAAATTATCACATCAAGATTATCAATCAAAGATTAATATAGTTTTTTATCTTTATTTTTTATTTACGCTGACATTTAAAATGCGTTTCAACAATAATCTTAGCAAGAACTTTTTCTTCTTTTAATTTCTTATTGAAGATAATTAAGACCGAAACATTTAATGTTAAGAATTTCTCGAAATTTGTTTATTATTTTTTTTATTCTAATCTTAAGAATTTTTGAGATTTGTATTATAATTTAAATATATGCACGTAAATCTGAAATTCGCTCCTTTTTTGTATCAATTTTTAATAATTATTTTATTTAACCATAAATTGTGTTTGTCTTTATTATTTTATTAATTTATATATTCTTTAGAAGCTGAATAATTATTATTTAATATGTCAGTCATATACGGGTAACTGAACAAATATACATGGAGTACACCAAATGCAAGACAATAATCCAAATCGAAAAGTCTTGAACTACTTTTTAATCTCAAAATCAGTTTTTTTTTCATTGTTATACGATGTTAAAGTTGACTATCAGCGCCTATATACAGCAAAAAATCATCTTGATACTTCGACACTCGCCATACCTTTCTTGTTTTCTGCTGTAGAGACTGATTAATTATTAACTTTAATATCATATAATAACTAAAAAGAAAACTCAGATCAAAAAATAGTTTATAACTTTTCGATCTGGATTGTTGTCTTATATCTGATGTGCTCCATGCATGTTCAATTATACCCTGTATAATGCGTATTAAATATATCTAAATAATAAATATTATGATCCCCATTTTTTTTATTTAAAATTTTAATTATCGTTAAATTTTATATATTTCTTATTTTATTATTAATAAATTATTTCTCTAACATAAAAAATGGAAGATGAATTTTATTTATTTTATTGTGTATAATATAAATGTTTTTATTCTAATTTATTTTATTATTTGGATTTATTGCGCAAAAATGCATATACTGCAAGCGAATAGGAAAATTCAACCGAACATTTGCGAGCGACGAGCGTTTTTATGATCGCTCAGTGTTTATCTTTATTCTCTATCCTCACATACAAATTTTGACTACACGTACAAGCGATGACGTAGCGTTATGTCTGTGTTAATTATCTCTTAACATACTTCATTTATATGATAAGTCGTTGGACAGTCTTATTCCTACCGAAGCATTCTTATTCCTATATCGCCAACTCAGAGTTCCGCGGCGACTACTCAGGAGCTTTAAGTGTGCGATTATTCTACAACAATAATTAGATCAATTTTGCTTAATAAAATTTTCGTTTATCCTTACATCATGTGAATATGTATATATGTCGCATATAATATACAGCTCCATGCGAATAAATCATTAATTTCCATGTTTATATTTCTTATTGCTTTAGAAATATAAGTCAAGTTCAACTATTATGTCAAAAAATTTAAATAGAGTGTTTGTTTCTAAAATATTTAGTCCAAGAAAATAAATAAATAAAACTTTTATTTTATATAATTTATAAGCAAAATTATTACCTTGTTTCTGTTCATTGACTGATACTTAACATTTTTATTTTAAGCTCTGATGCTTTTAATTCAATTGTATATGTTATATTTTTGATAAAATTTCCATAAGATTTGTTTTAATATAATAACATAATAACATAAGCATACGACTTATTGCCTAAACATTTGTAAGTGACCTGAAAATATTAATTACTCATTAATTACATTTATATAAAATATGAACGTTTACATTGCCAGAACCAAAAGTTGCGAGTAATTATAAATATACAAAATGTTTGTGGAGACTATACAGAAATGCTTTGATATGATTTTATTATTTCATTATGAAGACAATCAATAAAAGTATGTTTTCAATGTGCTGTTATTTATGTGCAGTTGTTTTTATGATATTTTTGGTAAAATTTTTATAAAATTTATTTTGTTATATTGACATAAATTTTTTGCTTAATTATTTAGTTTAACCTAAAAAAATATTAATTATGCATTATTAATTGCATTTTCATATAAAATACAAATATA
>JBCEZV010188754.1:0-17437 GCA_039654365.1 Cataglyphis livida
TTTGAATTTTAATTTAAATTAAATTTTTTAATTTATACCTTTTAATAAAATTTTTCAACAACAATATATAAAAATATCTAAGTTAAGTATATCTATTCGTGGATTATCAAATTAATCAACAAGTTCCTCTAATTTTATAAAATACCGCCAAATTTTTTATTTTTAATGTTTCTACATTTACTATTTAAATCAACTTATCCTTTCATTAAAATAATAGGGTATCTAATCCTAATTTTCAATAGAATTTATTTAAATTAATTTTAAATATAAAATTTAATATTAATTTCCTAATTATATCATATTTCACCATAAGTATAAAAATCTTAAATTAATTAATTTTTATATTTATTTATATAAATTTAATTGATTATTATATAATTTATTTTTATTTTAAGTTTAACCGCAATTGCTGGCACTTCAATTTATTAGTAATTAAATTTAAATTTCTATTATTAATTTACACTAATTTAATTATTTTAAATATTAATTAATAATTTAAAAATTATTTAAATTTTTAAAATTAAATTATACTAAAATTTATTTATACTTTAAATTAAATAATAAATTTTTAAAAAAAAATTTATTTTTCATTTATTATAATATTATTTAAAATTTTTTTTTTAATAAATAAAATAACCTCTCCCCAAATTATTTATTTTTATTTTAATTTACATTTTAAAATTATTAATTTTATTAATTATAATTTTATTAAATTTGAAATAAATTATACATATATATAATTATTATTTTATATATATATATATTAAATATACATATATATAAATATTTTATTGTTTTTAAATAATTATAAAATAAAATTAATGATTATTAAATTATAAATGTTTAATTATTTTTAAAAATTTATAGAATTATATATATATTATATTAATAATTTATAAATACACCTTCTTAATTATTTATAATTTTTATTAATCTTTCTTTTTTTTTTTAATTTTAAAATCTTAATAATTAATATAAACATTAAAGATTTATTATATTAATAATTAATAATAAATAATTAAAAATAATTAAATTATTTAAATAATTTAAATAATTATATATATATTTAAATTAATTAAATTTATTATTATAAATTAAATATTTATATATTAATAAATTTAATGTAAATTAAATTTTACTTTCCATTTTTCACTTATTTAGCTCCAAAATCCCAAAAATTATTTTTTTATCATTATTAATCTTTTTAAACAATTTTTATTCAAAATTTTCCAATACTTATTATAATAATATAATTAATATTTTTTTTTTATGATTAAATTTATTTAAAACAATAAAATTTTTAATTTTTATTTAATCTTTCTCCTCTTTCTCCCCCTCCCCTCTTCTCCCGATAAAAGCTCTTAAAATTTAATTTAATATTAAATTTTAAATAATTCTTTATTTTTCTTCTATTTATTTTTATTTATTTTCTTTTAACTAATTTATTTTAATTTAATTTAACTATTTTAAAAATATTAAATTATTTATATTTAATAGAATTAAACTATTTCAAAAAATTTCAAAAATTTTTTATGCCTCTTACATTAAAATATATATAATTCAAATTTATTTAATTAATAAAATATACTTAAATTTATTTAAATATATTTAAATATATTTAAACTTATTTAAACTTATTTAAACTTATTTAAACTTATTTAAACTTATTTAAATTCTTAAAAAATTATTTAAATTTATTTTTTATTCTTATATTTTTTTTTTTAATAAATATAAAAATACTTAATAAATTTAAATTTAAGAATAAGTAAGCTAAATTAAGCTTTTAGGTTCATACCCTAACTATAGATTTTATACAATTCTCTTATTTAATTATATCTATTTTTACTTTATTTATATTTATATTCAATGATATGCCTGAAAAAAGGATTATTTTGATAGAATAAATCATACATTTATATTTAAAATGTTTTCATTATTTCTTTATACTATAAAATTTTAAAAAATTTTATAACTATAATAATTTTTTAAATTATTTAAATTTTAAACTTTTATATATTTTTTCTTTTAATTTATTTAATAAATTTTTTATTATTTGAAATTTAATTAATTTTGCTTTAATCCCTTTATTTTTTTATGATTTAATTATAATATGATTTTTTATAGAAATTAATAACTTCTTATTTATTTGTTATGTATCTATAAAATTAACTAATAAAAAAATTATTTTTTTATACTATCTTATTCAAGAAATTGCATCTTTAATATTAATATTTTCATTATCAATAAATAATTTTTTTTTTTTTAACAATGATTTTTTAAATCTTAATTTCTTAATTGCTCTTATAATTAAACTAGGAATCCCCCCATTCCATCTTTGAATGCCAACTGTTTCATTATTTTTTTCTTGAGATATTTTATTCTTATTTTTAACCATCCAAAAAATCATTCCTTTCTACATATTATCTATTATTGATATAAAAAAATCTATTTTATATTTTATAATTTTAATATCTTCATTTATTCCTACTTTTAAAATAATCAATTTACTTAATTTTAAATTATTACTAACTTACTCTTCTATTAATCAATCAAGATGAATATTAATATTAATTTTTTTTAAAACTTTATTTTGATTAATCTATATAATTTTTTATAGATTAATTCTCTTTATCATTAGCTTATTTTTAATTTACTTCAAATTTTCTTTCAATTTTTTTTTAAATAATTTTTCTTCATTAAATTTTAATTTAATCTCTTTAATATTAATATTTAATCTAGCTAGAATCCCTCCTCTTTCTTTTTTTATAATAAAATGATTAAGAATTTATATTTTTATCTTTAATTCTAATTTACATTTAATTTTTATTTTAATAATATTAAATTCTTTTATTTTAATCTATATTTATATTAATTTAATAAATTTAACAATATTTTTTTTTATTTTTAAAACCAAATTAATTAATAATTTTATTAATTTTAAATATTTTAATTTTAAAAATCTATCTACTTATATATATTTCAGATTTTTATTATCTTTAATAATCCTTCTTATCTAATTTTAAAAGATTTTAAGTTAAATTTAAACTCTAAGCCTTCAAAGTTTAAAATATAAATATTTTTATAAATCTTATATTTTATAATATAATATTAATATTTTAATTTTTAAAAAAAATTTCTTTAAATTTGCAATTTAATATTTTTTATAAACTATAAAATATAATTAATTAATAATTTTAGCATTAGAAAAATTCAATTTTCATTTATAAATTTACAATTTATCACTTTTATCAGACATAATGCTTATTTAATTAAATTTTTATATTTATATGAATAAATGATTATATTCAACTAACCATAAAGATATTGGAATCCTTTACTTTTTATTTGCTATTTGAGCTGGAATAATTGGTACATCAATAAGAATAATTATTCGACTAGAATTAAGATCCTGCGGTTCTCTTATTAACAATGATCAAATTTATAATTCAATAGTTACAAGACATGCCTTCATCATAATTTTTTTTATAATTATACCCTTTATAATTGGAGGATTTGGAAATTTTTTAGTTCCCTTAATACTCGGATCCCCTGATATAGCTTATCCTCGAATAAACAACATGAGATTTTGATTATTACCCCCCTCAATTACTCTTTTAATTTTAAGAAATTTCATTAATGATGGAGTAGGAACAGGATGAACTGTTTACCCACCTTTAGCCTCTAATATTTTTCATAGGGGTCCTTCTGTTGATCTCACTATTTTTTCTCTCCATATTGCAGGAATATCTTCAATTTTAGGTGCTATTAATTTTATTTCTACAATTTTAAACATACATCACCCCAATATTTCTATGGATAAAATTCCTTTACTTGTTTGATCAATTTTAATTACAGCTATTCTTCTCTTACTTTCCCTTCCTGTTTTAGCAGGTGCTATTACAATATTATTAACAGATCGAAATCTTAATACTTCTTTTTTTGATCCCGCAGGAGGAGGAGATCCTATTCTTTACCAACATCTATTTTGATTTTTTGGACACCCTGAAGTTTATATCTTAATTCTTCCTGGATTTGGAATAATCTCTCATATCATTATAAATGAAAGAGGTAAAAAGGAAACTTTTGGGGCCTTAGGGATAATTTATGCTCTGATAGCAATTGGATTTCTAGGATTTATTGTCTGAGCCCATCATATATTTACTATTGGATTAGATGTTGACACTCGGGCTTACTTTACTTCTGCAACTATAATTATTGCCATTCCCACAGGAATTAAAATTTTCAGATGAATTACAACTTTACACGGAACAAAAATTAACAATAACTCATCATTATGATGAGCTATAGGATTCATTTTCTTATTTACAATAGGAGGTCTAACAGGAGTAATACTCTCAAACTCTTCTATTGATATTGTCCTTCATGATACTTATTATGTTGTAGCTCACTTTCATTATGTATTATCAATGGGAGCTGTATTTGCTATTATTGCAAGATTCATTCATTGATTCCCTTTAATTACAGGTTATTCTTTAAATAATTTTTCTTTAAATATTCAATTTATCTCTATATTTATTGGAGTAAATATAACATTTTTTCCCCAACATTTCTTAGGATTAAGAGGCATACCTCGACGTTACTCTGACTATCCTGATACATTTTTAGCATGAAATATCATTTCTTCAATTGGCTCTATTCTCTCTATTCTTAGTTTAATCTTTCTACTTTACTTAATTTGAGAAGCCTTAGCTTCTAAACGAATAATCATTAATATATTTTATTTAAATTCTTCTTTAGAATGATTAAGATCCTACCCCCCCATTAATCATAGATACAATGAGATTCCATCAATTTAAAATAAATTAATTTTATATATTTTGTACATCTTATAATTAAATTTAATATGGCAGACAAAGTGCAATGAATTTAAACTTCATATATAAAGATTTCTCTTTTATTAAAAATTAATACTTGATTATTAACTCTTCAAAATTCAAACTCCCCTACTTATGATATAATAATTTTTTTCCATGATTTTACTATAATAATTTTAACTTTTATTACCCTATTAATTTTATTTACTTTTCTTACCCTCTTTACTAATAAATTAACTAATCGATTTTTACTTCAAGGTCACTTAATTGAAATCATTTGAACTATTTCCCCTATATTAATTTTAATTTTTATCGCTATCCCTTCTATTAAGATTTTATACTTAACAGATGAAATATTTAATAACAAAATTACTATAAAATCTATTGGACATCAATGATATTGAAGATATGAATACTCTGATTTTATTAATATTGAATTTGATTCATTTATGATTCCAACTCAAGATCTTAAGCCCAATGAATTTCGCCTTTTAGATGTAGATAATCGATGTATCTTACCTTTTAATTATCCAATTCGAATTTTAACAACTTCCATAGATGTAATTCATTCTTGAACAGTCCCATCTCTTGGAATTAAAATAGACTCTACTCCCGGACGACTGAATCAATCTCTTTTATTTATAAATCGTCCAGGGGTATTCTTTGGGCAATGCTCAGAAATTTGTGGTATAAATCACAGATTCATACCTATTGTTATTGAATCAACTAATTTCATTAATTTTAAAAATTGACTAAAATCATTTTTTATATAAATAATTCTATTATATTTTCAAGTCTTTAAAATTAAAAATTTTTCATTAAATGACTGAAAAAGTAAGTTTTGATTTTTTAAATCAACCATAATAGTTTCACACCTATTTTTAATGTAAAGAATTAGTTTAAACAAATAACATTAAATTGTCAATTTAAAAATATTTTCCCATCAATCAATAGAAAATATTCTTTTATTCCTCATATAATACCTATGATATGAATACTTACTTTTCTTTTTTCTTTAATTATCTTATTTATTATTTTAAGAATAATTTATTTTTTCTATCTCCCTCTATTTTTAAATAATAATCTTAATCTATCATTATATATTAAAAATAAATCTAAATGAATTTGAAAGTGATAATAAATTTATTCTCAATTTTTGACCCTTCAACTAGTCTTAATTTATCATTAAATTGATTAAGAATTTTAATTATTTTTTTTTTATTTCCCTATCAATTTTGATTAATTCCCTCACGATATATTATAATATGGAATCTATTGATAAAATTCTTATTTAAAGAATTTAAAATTTTAATTAACTATTCCTATTCAAATTTAATTATTTTTTTAGGATTATTTTTATTAATTATTACTTGTAATTTCATAGGATTATTTCCTTATATTTTTACTTCCTCAAGACACTTAAGATTTTGTCTATCTCTTTCTCTTACTCTTTGAATTTCAATAATTTTATACAGAATATTTAGATTTATAAATGAATTACTTGCTCATTTAACCCCTCAAGGAACCCCCTATATATTAATGCCTTTTATAGTTATTATTGAATCTATCAGATTGATCATTCGACCTTTTACTTTAGCAATTCGTCTCACAGCTAATATAATTGCTGGACACCTACTTCTTTCCTTACTAGGATCATCTGGTGAAATCATTAATAATATTTTTATTTTTTTAATTATAATTTTTTCCCAAATTCTATTATTTACATTAGAAATTGCAGTCTCAATTATTCAAGCCTATGTTTTTTCTATCTTATCAACTTTATATAGAAGGGAAATTTAATAGAAATAGATATTTATATTTATATTTATATTTATATATGACAAAAATCAATCAAAATCATTCATTTCATTTAGTTTCAGTGAGTCCATGACCTATTATTATTTCTTTTAGTTTATTTAATAATTTAATTTCTATAGTTATATGATTCCATAAAATAGATTATTTAATTTTTTTATCAATTCCATGCACATTATTATGTATATATCAATGATGACGAGATGTGATCCGAGAATCAACATTTCAAGGATCCCACACATTCTTAGTTTTTAAAGGTTTACGTATAGGAATGGTTTTATTCATCATTTCTGAAATTTTTTTTTTTATTTCTTTCTTTTGAGCTTATTTTCATTCATCTTTAGCCCCCTCTATAGAAATTGGTCAATTATGACCTCCCTTAGGAATTAAAAGGTTTAATCCCTTTGATATTCCTCTAATGAATACAATTATTCTCCTTTCTTCAGGTATAACAATCACATGATCCCATCATTCAATATTAAATAAAAATTTTTCTGAAAGATTTAAAAGTCTTTTTCTTACTATTATCTTAGGATTATACTTTACTTCTCTTCAAATTATCGAATATTTCGAAGCACCTTTTTCTATCGCCGATTCAATCTATGGATCTTCATTTTTTATTGCAACTGGCTTTCACGGCCTACATGTTATTATTGGAACTTTATTTCTTACAGTATGTCTCTTTCGAATAAATTTTCTTCATTTTAGAGAAATCCATCATTTTGGATTTGAAGCTGCTGCTTGATACTGACATTTTGTTGATGTTGTTTGATTATTTTTATATATCTCTATTTATTGATGAAGATATTAATTTTCATTTAATATATTAATTATATTATATTAAAAATTTTATTTATTATTTAAATTATTATAATTATTATTTATAAAAATTTAAAAAATTTATATAGTATACTCTTAATACATTTGATTTCCAATCAAAAAATTTAATATTAAAAATTAATATAAATAATTTTATCTCTAATTTTTATAATTATATTTTTTATTGTTCTATCTACCTCAATTCTATTAATTAATTTTCTTATTTCAAAAAAATCATCTAAAAATCGAGAAAAATCCTCCCCATTTGAATGTGGATTTGACCCTTTATCCCAATCTCGCATGCCCTTTAGTATCCAATTTTTTATAATTAGACTAATTTTTCTAATTTTTGACATTGAAATTGCCTTATTAATTCCCCTAATTTATATGTATTTCTTCTTGAGTAAAATCATAATATTTTCCTCTTTTTTATTTTTAATAATCCTAATTATTGGGTTATTTATTGAATACTTAGAAAAATCTATCGATTGAAAAAAAACTTAATTTAATTCTCCTATATTTTCTATCATTTTTAATATATCTCAGATTAAAACTAAGGATTTTAGTTAATTTATAATAGTTAAATTGCATTTAACAGTCATATATATATATATATATATAAATCTTAGATCTTTTAAAGTAATATTTACATTTAATTTCGACTTAAAAATTTGATTATTTTTATTTAACTATAATAATCTAAAAGAAATATTTAAATAATATAGAAATTTTTTATTAGCTGAAACCAAAATAGAGGTTAATCATTGTTAATGATTTAATTGAATTTTTAATATTCCAGTTAAATACTTTCTAAACCACTAAGAAATAATTCTAATTGAACTTCTAATTCAATACCTAATGAAATTAAAATTCATTTTATTTCATCGTAAATAAAATATATTTATTAATTAATTACTAAAAAAATTTATTTATTTATATAGTTTAAAATTAAAACATTATATTTTCATTATAAAAATAATATAAAATTTTCAATTATTTATAAATTAAATGAAAAATAAATTAACTAATTTTCAATATTTTCAATATTTTCAACATTTTCAATATTTTCAATATTTTCAATATTTTCAATATTTTTAATATTTTTAATATTTTTTAATATTTTTAATATTTTTTAATATTTTTTAATATTTTTTAATATTTTTTAATATTTTTTAATATTTTTTAATATTTTTTAATATTTTTAATATTTATAATATTTATAAATATAAAAATATATTTTCTTAATATCTTCAATATTATGCTTTAAAATAAGCTATATAAATTTTTATTTATCAAATTTTTTATATTAAATAATAATATAAATTACCATTAATCTAAGTATAATAATAAAAATAAATATAAAAATTTTATATAAATTTTTATTTAATTTAATTTCCTTTACTACCCTTAAAATCAAATTCTTTCTTATAAATTCAATTCATTTCTTATCTAATCTATAAGTCTCAATTCCTATAATTAAAAATGGCTGATAAATTCATAAATATATATAATTTAAAAATCACATTGAACTAAAAAAAAATCTTTGCAAATATAAATTAACTAAATTTTTAAAGTATATAAAATATCCTAAAATTAACCCTATTAACAACATAGATATTGTTATCATCTTAATATTAATATTTATATATATAAAATAATTATCAAAAAAAAAAATTCAAATTAATAATGATCCTCTAATCATTCTTAATCTTATCAAAATAATCATAGAAAAATTTATTAACTTATTTTCTTTATAATAATAAAATCCCCTCCTATTTACCTCTCCAAAATAAATATAATAAAATAAACGTACGGAATAAGACACTGTAAAAGAAAGAGATAATATCCTCATAATTAATAAAAACATATTTATATTTGTTAAGTAAATAGATTCTATAATTAAATCTTTTGAATAAAATCCTGCTAAAAATGGGAAACCCATTAAAGCTAAATTTGCTATATAAAATCTCACTATCGTAAAAGGAATATATTCATTTATTTTCCCGCAAAATCGAATATCTTGATTATTATTTATTAAATGAATTATAATTCCAGCACACATAAATAATAAACACTTAAAAATAGCATGAGTTAATAAATGAAAAAAAGCTAAAAAATTTAATCCTAATCTTAAAATTATTATTATTAATGCCAGCTGTCTTAAAGTAGATAAAGCAATAATTTTTTTTAAATCATTTTCAAAATTTGCCATCAAACCAGATATAAATATGGTAAAAATTGATAAATATAATAAAATTTTATCTATTATACTATTAATTAAAATTTTATTAAATCGAATTATTAGATAGACTCCAGCAGTCACTAAAGTTGATGAATGAACTAGTGCTGAGACTGGAGTAGGAGCTGCTATAGCTAAAGGTAATCAAACTGAAAAAGGAATTTGAGCTCTTTTAGTAGTTGCAGCTAATATCATTATTATTAAAATTAATTTTATTGATCTATTTATAAAATAAATTCTCCATCTTCCATAAATAAATATCATACTAATAGATATTAATAATCCAATATCACCAATACGATTACAAAGAACTGTCACTATTCCTGAATTATAAGAAATATAATTATGATAAAAAATTACTAAACAATAAGATGTTAATCCTAACCCATCTCACCCAAATAAAATCCTAATTAAATTAGGCCTAACAATTATCAAAATTATTGATAAAATAAATAAAATTACTAAAATTACAAACCGATTAAGAAATTTTTCCTCTCTTATATAAATTATTCTATATAATATAATTATAGATGAAATCAATATTACCACCCTAATAAACAAACAAGAAATTCAATCAATTATCAAAAAAAATTCTATATTAATAGAATTATATGAAAACAAAAGCCACTCTATTATAATTCCTAGATCTATTATATATAAATAAAACCTTAAAAGTATTAATAAAATAAATCTAATTAATATTAAATAAGAATAAATTATTAATAAATTAATTATCTAAGATAAAAAAAAATTCTTATTTCCTTAATTCCACAAATTAATATTTTATTTTTATAAACTACTTAAATTCTTTCTTAATATTTATTATAAATTAATATATCAATCTTAAATTTAAAATTAATAAAATTAAAGGTCAAATATGAATTATTAAAATAATATAATCCTTTAAATAAACAGAATATAATTTTTCTTCAAAATAATTTAATCCATGTTGAATATAAGAATATATATATAATGAATAAGCTCTTCTAAAAAAACAAATTATTATCAAATAAATTATTATATATATTTCTCATCTAACTAATGTCACAATTATAAAAATCTCCCTAATAAAATTTAAAGAAAAAGGAAATGAAAAATTTGCAGCACATAAAAAAAACCATCAAATTCTTAGTGAAGGTAAAATATTTATTATTCCTTTATTAAAAAATATTAATCGTCTATTCCTTCGTTCATAATATAAATTTACTATAAAAAATAATCCTGAAGAACATAATCCATGAGAAATTATTAAAATATAAGCTCTAATAATTCCTATTTTTATTAAAGTTAATATTGAACATATCAAAACATTCATATGAACTACTGATGAATACGCTACAAGTCTTTTTATATCAACCTGAACTAATGTAACTAATCTTACTGCTAACCTACCAACAATTCCTACCCTAATTATTAGATAATTATACTTAATTCTTTGAATATAAAATATTTCAATAAATCGTAAAATTCCATATCTTCCCAATTTTAACAGAATAGAAGCCAAAATCATCGATCCATAAACTGGAGCCTCAACATGAGCCTTAGGTAATCATACATGAAATAAATATATTGGTAACTTAATAAAAAATGCCATAAATAAAATTAAATAATCTCAAAATCCTACTTTATACCTACTTATTATTATTATTATTAAATTTAAATCTATTGATCCATTAAAATTATATAATTCAATAATATAAATTAATAATGGTAATGAAATAAATATTGTATATATTAATAAATAATATGAAGCTTTTAACCGTTCAAAATTTATTCCTCAATAAATAATAATAATAAATGTAGGAATCAATCTTAACTCAAACATTAAATAAAAAATAATTAAATTTATTGAAGAAAAAAATATTATTAAAATTAATAATATTATTAAAAATATTAAAATTTTTTTTGACTGTATATCTCTTATAAATAATCCTCCCTCGCATTGAATTACTAAAAATACTAATCCTAACACCCATATTCTTAAAACTAATAAATAATAAGAAAAAAAATCATATCCCAAAAATATTCTAATATTAATCCAAATTAAATCTTTAAATATAAATTTAAATAAAAAAAATAATCTCATTAAAAAACAAATATTATAATAAAATATAACTTTTAAATTTTTTATTATTAATATAAAAAATATAAACATAATTAAAAAAAAAACTTTTATCATAAATAATTAAATTTCCCTACTAAATTTTTTAATATTAATTTCATTCAATAAAAAAATCAATTTAAAATTTTCTAACATTAAATAAATAATATAATTCATTTCCATGAAATCGAGCAATTAAAACCAATAATGTCAAACCTAAAACACCCCTACAAACTCTAAACACTAAATAATAAATTATATATATTTCCATATTTATTAATCTAAAAATTATGTACATAATATAAGAGATATTCAAAATTATTAACTCTATAATTATTAATACTACCAATATAAATTTATATATAAAAATTAACATAATTAAAATAATTATATACAAATACCTAAAAATTAAAATATCAATATTAATAAAATTTTTAATATTAATTAACTATCTTTCTTAATTAATTAATTAATTAATATTAATTTAACTAACTTAATTTATTAAATTTTTATATTTACTTATATAGTTTAATAAAAACATTAATTTTGTAAATTAAAAATAAATTAATTTAATTTTTTAAGTATAATTTTATTCATTTTCAAAAAAATAATCATTAAATTATACCTTTAATCTCCAAAATTAATATTCTATTTTAAACTACTTCTTGAAAAATCTTTTATTAATAATTTAACTTATTTTATTTATTTTATTTATTATTTTTATTATTTTTTAAATTATTTATTTATATTTATTAATATTAATTAAATAAACTTTTTATCTACAATTAAATTTATGAATAAAGAATTATCTTTTATAAATATTTTTATTTTAATAATTATTTTTAAAATTATATTTATTTTAATGTCTAATATTTCAATAATTCATCCTATTATTATAATAATTATTTTATTGATCTATAGATCAATTATTTGTTTAAACTTATCATTTTGAAAATCAAATTATTTATATTCAATTATATTATTTTTAATTATAATTAGAGGTTTATTAATTATCTTTCTTTATTTTTCCAGATTAATTTCTAATGAACAAATTAATTTTAAATTTAATAAGTTCTTATTTTTATCCTTCATTATTAATTTAACTATTTTTTTAAATTGAAAATTTAACTATAATATTTATTCTTATATAAAAAAATATAATTTTTCAGAAACTAATCAACTTTTATATTCCAATAAAATAAATTTTCAAAATATCTTAAATTTATATGAATATCCTTTTAATAACATTACTATAGCCTCTATATTTTACCTATTAATTACTCTCTTTTCTATTATTAAAATTTGTTCATTAAAATCTATCTCATTACGAAAAATTAATTAATAAAAAATTAACATAAATTACTTAAACCTAACCTAACCTACTAACTTATGAATAAAAATTTAATAAAACTAATTAAAATCTCACTTTTAAACCTCCCTACTCCTATTAATATTTCTTATTGATGAAATTTTGGTTCTTTACTAGGCATATTCTTAATTATTCAAATTATCAGAGGATTTTTTTTATCTATACATTATTGTCCTAATACTTTAATAGCCTTTTCTAGAATTATTCATATTATTCAGAATGTAAAATTAGGTTGATTAATTCATAATATTCATATTAACGGAGCTTCAATATTCTTTATTTGTATATACTTACATATCAGTCGGGGGCTATATTATAATTCATATAAATTAATAAATACATGATTAATTGGTGTATCAATTTATCTTTTATCTATAGCTACTGCATTTCTTGGTTATGTACTCCCATGGGGACAAATATCATTCTGAGGAGCAACTGTAATTACAAATCTTATCTCAACAGTCCCCTATATTGGAAATATAATAATTCAATGAATCTGGGGAGGATTTTCAATTAATAATGCCACCTTAAATCGATTTTATTCACTCCATTTTATTTTACCATTTATCATTTCAATAATAGTAATATTACATCTAATCTTTCTTCATGAAACTGGATCTTCAAATCCCCTAGGGATTAATAGAAATCTTTATAAAATCCCCTTCCATATTTATTTCACCATAAAAGATATCTTAGGATTTATAATTTGTCTCTTTCTATTTTGAATTATCAACCTCGAATATCCATATATTTTTAGTGACCCAGATAATTTTATCCCTGCTAATCCAATAATAACACCTATTCATATTCAACCTGAATGGTACTTTTTATTTGCCTATGCAATTCTTCGTTCAATTCCTAATAAACTAGGGGGGGTAATTGCCCTATTAGCTTCAATTATTATTCTATACTTCCTTCCATTAATTAATATTAAATTTAATTCATTAATATATTATCCTTTAAATCAATTGATATATTGAATTTTCATTAATACATTTATTATATTAACATGAACAGGAGCACAAATCATTGAATATCCCTATGTCATAATTAGACAAATTTTATCTTATATCTATTTTTCTTACTTTTTATCCTCATTTATTCTAATAAAAATTTGAGACATAATTTTACTCAATAAATAATATAATAATTATTTTTTAATTTTATAAATATAAATAAATATAATTATAATAATTTTTAAATATCATTATTTTTATTTATAAATTAATAAAATATAAATTATTTTATCTTTAAAAATAATCAATTTATAAATTTAAGTTAATGATCTTGTTAAAGTTTATGCCTTGAAACCATAAAAAAGAAATTTAAATTTTCTATTAACTTTAATTTTTATAATTTTAAAAAATTTTATTATTATTATTATTATTAAATTATTATTCAATTAAATTATTATTATTAAAAAAAATTTAAATCCTAAAATTAATACTAAATAAACTAATACTAATGGTAAAATAATTTTTCAACATAAATATATTAATTCATCATATCGTATTCGAGGTAATAAACCTCGTATAAAAATTACTAAAGATCTCAAAAAAATTACAAAAATAAATATTAAAATATTTGAATATTGCAATAAATTTGTAAATATTAATACTCTTAAAAATCTAAAAAAAATAATTATCCCATATTCAGCTAAGAAAATTAAAGTAAATCCCCCTCTAAAATACTCAATATTAAACCCTGATACCAATTCCGACTCCCCCTCAATAAAATCCATTGGACTTCGATTTAACTCAGCTAAAACTCTAATAAAATAAATTATAAATAAAGGATAAAGAATTACCATATATCAAATATAAATTTGATAAGTATAAAAATCTAAAAAAGAATACCTCTCTCTTAAAATTATTAAAACTATAATAATTAAAATAAATCTAACCTCATAAGATAATATTTGCGCCACAGATCGTATTGAACCTATTATTGAATAGATAGAATTAGCAGATCATCCCATAAAAATTATAATATATCCCCTGATAGATATAAACACAAACATTAATAATACAGAATAATTTAAAAAATATAAATTAGTAATATAAGGAAACAATATTCATATAACTAATATTAAACCAAACCTCAATAAAGGACACAAATAAAATAAATTATAATTAGATTTATATACATAGAATAACTCTTTATTAAGTAACTTAATTGCATCTCTAAAAGGCTGAAATAATCCAATAACCCCTACTTTATTAGGACCTTTACGTAATTGAACATATCCTAAAATTTTTCGTTCTAATAAAGTCAAAAAAGCAATCCCTACTAACAAAATCAATAACAAAATAATTAAATTTAAAATATTTAATTTAATATAATTTATAAATTCATTCATAAAAATTATTACTTATATATTTTTAAAATTATATATAATTTAAATTCTAAATTTAATACACTTATCTGCCAAAGTAATTTTTTATTATTAATTTATTTTTTAAATATTTTTAATTTTATTCTTAATAAAAAACTATTTTAAATAATCAGTCCTTTCGTACAAAATTATTTAACTATAATTATAGATAGAAACCGATCTGGCTCACACCGATCTTAACTCAAATCATGTAAAATTTTAATAGTCGAACAGACTAAAATATTAAACTTCTCCATTTAATTTTTATTTTAATTCAACATCGAGGTCGCAAACATTTTTTTCAATAAGAACTTTCAAAAAATATTACGCTGTTATCCCTAAGGTAATTAATTCTTATATAAATTTACTAATTCTATTAATAAATTTATTCATTATTATTCAAATATCATTGTTTTTAATATAATATAATTAAAGTTAATTTAATTTAATTATCCTCCCAATAAAATATAATTTTAAATTTTACTATTAAATTCTTTAATTATTAACTTAAAATTTATATAAAATTCTATAGGGTCTTCTCGTCCCATAATTTTATTTAAGCATTTTTACTTAAAATTTAAATTTTAAATTTTTATCTTAGACAGTTAAAATTTCATTCATTCCTTCATACCAGTCTTCAATTAAAAGACAATTGATTATGCTACCTTTGCACAGTCAAAATACTGCGGCTATTTAATTTTTTAATCATTGAGCAGAATAAATCTTATATTTATCTCATAAAACGATGTTTTTATTAAACAGGTGAACTTTAAATTTATTATTTTTAATAATAAATATTATTTTGCCTAATTCCTTAATTAAATATAATAAATTATAATTTTAATTTTTTATTTATTAATTTTTATACTAATTATATCATTATTATTTTATAAATTTAATTTTTATAAATATTTTTTTAATTTATTAATTATAAATTTATAATCTTAAATTTAAATTAATAATTTACTTTATAAATTATTAAATTTTTTCAAAAAATTTAAAATTTTAATAATATTTTTATATATCTATATTTATTTAATAAATTTTTTATATTTAAATTAATTTATAGATTATCCCATAAATTTTTAATGTAAATTTTATAACTTAATTTTTTAATGATTATATTATAATTAATTACATTTAAATTAAATTCATATCAAAAAAAACTAGATATCAAAAAAATTGACTAGAATATCTCCTCTAAATAAATATTTAAAATAATTATTTTACATTAACTTTCATTTTTATTTAACTCTTTTTAAATCGAGAAATTTTAAAAACTTAAAATTTTATTAAATAAACCCTGATACAAAAGGTACAATAAATTAAATCTTCTTTTTTATATTTATATTAAATTCATTTACATTACTCTTATTATTATAAAAATAATTATTTTATTTTATGTACTTAAACTACTAAATTTTTATTATTTTTATATTTAAATTTATTTTTTATATAATTTTATTAATCTTTATAAATTTATCAAATTAAAATAAATTATTTTATTAATTATAAAATTTTAACAAATCATATTGTCAATCACTTCAATGTAACTGAATTATTTTATTATTAAACTAAAATTTTTATTAATTCTAAATACACTTTCCAATATATTTACTTTGTTACGACTTTTCTCACAAATTACATTAATGAAAATGACGGGCAATTTGTACATATTTTAAATAAAATTCAATTCATAAATTTTTATAAATTTACATTTAAATCCAATTTCTATAAAATTTTAAAATTTTATTTATCCTTATTAAATAAAATGTAACTCATTTAAACCTTAATTATTCTACATTTTGATTTGAATTTTAATTTAAATTAAATTTTTTAATTTATACCTTTTAATAAAATTTTTCAACAACAATATATAAAAATA
>JBCEZV010189336.1:0-17139 GCA_039654365.1 Cataglyphis livida
CCTATAAAAGTAGAGAGCAATCTTTTTCTCACTAACTGAGGTATAGAGAGAAAAGGAGCGTCGCTGAGACGTAACACCAGCGATTGGCCTCTTGCCCGGATCGTCGTCACTCATCCAGGGGAGGACGAGCAGATCCATGTGGTCACAATCCAGACCTCGGAACTGACCCGCCCAATTGTCAAGATCGTCCTCTTGCCGGAGAACCACTCCGACGAGCAAGAGAACGAATCCGCGCATCGCGAGTGTAATGCCCCTCGTGACTAAGAAAAAAGAAAAACATGCATGAATCATTTCGTTTATCGGCTTGTATTAACTATTTATGTCACGCGAACAAGAATTAACCGCGATCCGAGTGAATTTCGTGTAAAACCAGCACATCCTACCTTATAATTCGCCGCTTGTCAATCAGCTGTTCTTCGGCCCGCGTTCCTGTGTCTCGCACTCCGCGCCAGCGAACCAGCACGTGGCATTCGGCGGGCGGCTCAGGCTAGGTTAGGTAGGCCTCTCTCGCGCTGCGTGAATATTGCGTAATTACTCCGCGCCTCGCCTTCAGCACGCGGTATGAGTAAGACAAGCGCCTGCTCACTTACTCTCTTGACGATCCGTGCTCGTCTCCGTCTCGTCGAGGTAGATGTTTTGAAGCTTTGGAGCACTCCACGTCACGCCAAATACTTATGCACTCGCGCCGGACGCGTGAATGTGTGATCTCGCGTATCGTGGATCACTAGCGTGTACCGTGCGTATCTCACGGCGCACGTCATTCATGGCCGGCCGAAGGGCAGTGCCAGGGGACGGCTCATTAGGCGCCAACAAGAGGGTGCTACTTCGCCGGAATCTCGGCGAGGTAGGATGTTTGATTATGCAAACATTCGCATTCTAAAACTCGACGTGCAGTTGCCGCACGACATGTCGCCGCGCGCGCCATTCAAGACGATCGACATGTCGTCATAGCGCGCCTATCACATCGCCGCGAGCAGTCGTCATTGTCACCCAATCTGAGGCGGCATTTTCGCGACCGAGAGAAAAGGCGATGCAAATAAACATCGTCACTCTTCTCGAAGGATCCAAGATCGGAATCGCGACAAACAAGTCGAATAAAAACTGGCGGCGGAAGTCCGAAAAATTCGAGAATATTCTAGATCCTTCGAGAAGGATGGGACGTTATAAAAGCGAGCCGACGACCAAGCTCGGCGCAGTTTGCACAGAGCAATCGACGCTTATCCGTGTTTGCGTACTTGTGATATTTCGACAATTCGCCGTGTGAAACTGATTTGCATCAGTACCGTAGTGTGACTACCGGATATAATCCGAATCAGATGATTTTTTCGCTGTTTATCAACCGCGTGTGGAGTACGATTACGTTCTCGCCATTTTTGTATATACCGGTGTACATACGTTCATCCGAGAATTAAGTGCGTTACGATAATTGCGCTTTCGTCGATCCATCGCTCGGCTCACTATGCGCCCGAACTTTTCGCAGCACGCTCGCTCGCACATCCACTATAAATTCGTGCACACGTACGGTTGTGAAAATTTTAAATTATTATACTTGTGAACTAGATTATTAACTGATTGGGACAATAAACATATACTATTTTGTTGTTGAAATTAAGAAAGTGTAATTTACTTACCCGCGAGAATCCTGTTTTTTCAAAGTAGCGGGAGATCCAGAGGCCAATCCAATGTCCAATGATCCAGTAAAGTGTCTAGCGGCGATCTGAAAATAAAAAAAAATGTAATTAGTAAATAAGAAACGAAAGTTTCTTTGTTTTTTTGTTGTTCCGCGTTGTCCAGCGGTGAGACTGAGCATCCTATTGGTGAAATCCGGGCATCCTGGTGATGGAAACGGAATCCAGCGGCGACTTGAAATAGAAAAATAATATATTGCAAGCAATAATTAACATTTACGCAGTCGAGCGTGGAAAATGCGTCGGGCGACCATTATGGTGCTCAGCGGCGTATACTTGTCTGTAGGAAGAAAACAGACTGGCGATTGTTAACAAAGATAGAAAATCCTATCGAATCTCTAAATATTTTTTAATCTCTTTATCGAATCCGATCACAGTAAATAACAGCATTTTGCGAAGCAAATGAAAACATTTACAAGCGCTGCAAAGTAATTATCGAAATCCGATCCATTATTAACAAAATCTTTGGGCGTGTTTAGCAGTTGAAATAATATTATAACTATCCGATTACTATATGATAGTAAGAAAAATTTTGCTAAGTTAATGATTTGTTGATGTTATGATTTTTACTTGAAACTTGGCGACCGTGATAGAACGTTGCTATTATAAATGTATATAGTTGTAATTAAATCGGAACGCGAGTGAAAATGTTAATATGTGGATTAAACTCAAGACAACGTTCGAAACAGCGTAAAATACGTGTTAATGAAGACGAGCAGTTCGTTGATTATAGACTTTTAAGAGTAAAACGTGTGGATTTGATCGGTGATGTAAAAAAGGGCATAAATGTGGAAACGAAAAATCCGTGTGTGACAAATTGCGCGGAATGGGCGAAGCGAGAGCAAAAATTTTAAGAACGCCTTTAAAAACCAAAGGCATGAATACGCGATCTAAATTAGATGCGGACATAAATAGCATTAGACGTGATTTAAATGAGGAGATGCTTGAACAAAGAAACGTCGCAAATAATGAGTTCCTTAAAAGAGACAGATGCAAGTGAATCTAATATGAGTTGCGAAACGAATAAACAACGTACTAAAGAGGATTCGCAAGCAGCGGACACAAATGCGTTAATGAAATTTTTAAGCGATTAATGAGAAATTGGAACATATGGAGACGCGATAGACAGATTCCGTACGCGATCTATCAAATCGGGCGTGAACAAACTCGCGAAATGAACCGTGAAGCGAATGACGAGAAATCTACGAGACAACATGTAAGAATAGGGCAAAATTTGATTGTGCAATCGCGACTATCGAAGGGTGGTTTGTTAAATAATCCGTTCGATGAATTAAAGTTTATTGGACGAACAGAATCCAATTAAATTTCTTAGAAGATTCGACAAAATCGCGGAATACGAGGAACTTAAACGCGACGAATAATTATACTATTTCGGATGATGACCTAAAGGGCTCAGCAGCGAGCTGGTTCGATATAAACTATTTAGAAACGATAGAAGAAGCTAAACGAACTTTTAGAGAACATTTTTGGGTTGAGGAGAGATAGGTGCAGTTCTGCAAAGAAATATATTTGAGAACGTATAATAAGGAATCGAAAATGACGATTACGACGTCCGAGTACGCGTTAAATCTCTCGAAACAAGCCAAATATTTGACAGTGACGATAACGGAACATGAAATCATTAGGCGTATCAAAAAACATTTCAGTATAAGCGTAGCGAGGGAGAACTGCCATTGAAAATATCGAAAAATTTGCCGTTCTGTTAGATGAGTACAAACGAGACAAACGCGATAAGCGATAAATAATAACAACGCGAAAAATAAATCGTGCGTCGAAAAGAAGAAACCAAACGCGAAAATCGTGAAGAATTACGCACAAAAGGAAACGGCGATAGCGCTAAGAAAATCCGGATTAGATTACAGACGCGATAAGAATTACTCGAGAGCGGAACAAAAAGCGCCGAGGAAACAAGATCAGATAATCGCAAGAATGCGTATGCGAATGCAAATAAAAACATTCAAAGATATCGGGACAAAAAATGAATATAATTATAGAGAATAATTATAGAGTTAAAGTCAGAAGAAGATTAAGCCGAACAACATTAACGAAGTACAAACAAGGGTGTTAATTATGTACAAATTAAACGTAAATATTAAAAAAATAAAAATTAAAACAGACAAAAATTACCAACTTCGAAAAAACGTAATGGCGATCGATAATAATAATGAGAAGGAATTACGAAATCGGATAGGGATTCCGAAGTCGAAGAAAATAATAAAAGAATTACTATAATACGAATGCGAAAAATTCTACGCGACGTAGACGAAGTTTTCGAAAAAGACCAAAACAGATTAAATAAAAAAGCGATTTCGTATATAAATGTGACAATCGGTTCGTTAAAAGTAAGAATGTTGATACGGGATCACAGATTTCATTAATAACTAAAACCTTATATGACAAAATTGTCGGAAAGGAAATAGCGATGCGTATAATACTTATTAAAAAATTTTTTCTAGTAGGGGTTTTTTCGAATCGTGCACAGATTGTAGCGAATACGATTCAGTTGAGTTTCGAAATAAACTAGAAATGGTTGTCGCACGAGTTTTATATTTTAGAAAATTTATCTTACGAGATGATTTTAGGCATGGACTTTTTATCCGAACAATTGGCAACGCTAATATATAGGAAACGATTTGAAGTAAAATTTCCGAAGAATAATTACGGGTGATTTTGAATAAACGCGATATCGTTACGAGAAACAAACGCGAAAATAAACTTAACAAAAATTTTATAGAATAACGAAGAGTTATTATGAAATTGGTAAAGTGAATCACTATAGGCATAAAATTGTCGTAAACCACGAACTAACCGTTCAAAACGAAAACTTATCCTGTACCGGAAATACACAGGGATAAAGTAAAGCAACATTTATTAGAATTAGAAACAGACGGAATAGTGGAGAGAGCGATGTCTTAGTTCATTAATCTGCTAATAAAAAAGATGGGCGAAATACGCTTATGTTTAGACGCAAGGGAGATTAATAAAAAAATGCGAAACGACCACGATCAACCGCCAACGATTGACGAAGTTTTCTGGAGAATCGGGGACAAACGTTATTATACAACGTTGGATGTGACGAAAGCGTTTTGGCAGATACTTTTAACGAAGAATGGTAAGGAGTATACAGGGTTCAAGTTTGATAATAAAACTTACGTATTTAAAAGAATATCATTTGGTATTAAAACTGCAGAAGCGTCATTTACACGCGCGATGAAGAAAGCATTAGGTGATGAATGCGATCCATTTATGATAATCTATCTCGTCGATATATTGATCGCATCGAGTACACTTGAAGAGCATCTTTTCCATATCAATTACGTATTAGAAAGATTAAAAAGAATCGGATTAAAGTATCCTTGTTTAGATTAAACAAGAATAAATGCGAGTTCTTAAAGATAGAAATAAAATTCCTCGGTCACACGTTAATTCAAATCAAAGTTGATATGAATGAGGACACCAAGCTAGCGATACAAAATTTCGAACGAACTAAAAACAAAAAAGCTATACAAGCTTTCCTAGGGTTAGTAAACTGGGATCGGCGACTCATAAAAAATTTGTCGAGACTCACAAAGCCGTTAGAAACGATGCTAAGAAAAAATGTTAAATTCGCATGGAAAATAAACAAAAAGCGTTCACGGAAATAAGAAGAGCTTTTAGCGAAGTCAAATTTATTTATCATAGGACCGAATATAAAATTTTGGATTTACATAGATGCCTCGAAATACGGTTTAGGCGCGAGATTATATCAATATAGCGAAACAGAACCGGAGAGGAAATATTCGATGGCTTACGCAGCCGAAGCTTAAAAGAAGCCGAACTAAATTATAAAATTACGGAAAGTGTGTTCGGAGTGTTTAGCATTCGTATGTGCTTTAACAAAATTACATACGACTTTATTAGGAAGACATATAAAAATGCATTCTGATCACAGAGCATTAAAATTTTTATCAGCATGTGTTGATGATAGTAATAGAATAACGAGATGGAAAGCTTTTATAAATGAATTTGAGCTTGAAATTATACACGTACCGGGCAAAGAAAACGTTATAGCGGACACATTATCGCGAAAAAACGTTAAAAACTGTTACGTAAAGAAAGGGGAAAAAATTAAAAAAATAGCTGCTATCAATCAACCGAACGATAGGTTAGGAACCGCGACATGGGCCGAATGAATAATAAAGCGCAAAACGTATGAGCAAAACGCGAATAATAATTTAAGACAAAATTTACAAGAAATATCAAATTTTCATTGAAAGAGAAGGAATAATCCTAATAAACATACCGAGGGAAGAGCGTATTTACGTATCGGATACCATGAGATGAGAGCTGGTCGATAAAATGCACACGTATCTTTTGCACTTCGGGACGGACAAAGTAATATATTTGATTAACCAAATTTTCGAAATAAAAATGTAGAAAAACTAGTCAGAGATGTAGTAGCGTCCTGCCATATTTGTCAAGCGACAAAATATTATACAAAGCCAACACGTCGCACTGAATATTATGATTTGCCAGAAAATCCGGGACAGACAGTATTGATAGACATATTCGGTCCACTACTGCAGATACCCAAAGGAAACAAATATATACTTGTAATAATGGATCAATTTTCGAAATTAGTTAAATTGTATTTACTTAAAAATAAAAAATTGGACTTGATTACAGACGCGTTGCAAACAAAATATTTTGGTGAAATAGGAATACTATGTGAAATAATGAGCGTGAAATAATGGAGGTCAATTTATAACGACAAGATGGCGAAATTTCCCAAAGGAGATAGGATTTTCCGTTAGAAAAACATCGTCTTACAACCCACAAAGCAACCCAGTCGAGAGTAATGCGCGAGCTGGGGCGAATAATACGCGTTTATGCACACGAAAGACAAATGCGATGGGACAAAATAATAGAGCGCGCCGAGAAAACTATCAACTCAACGACGCACAGAAGCACGGGCTTTAGATCGATCGACCTTCATCCAGGAATCGACTAAGAGATATTCATTGATCCGAGGTTGAAACCACAAGAAGATACACAATTGTACGAAAAAATACTAGAATAAAAATATTGAAAAGGCAGCAGAGACATTGAAAAAAACGCGCGAGCCAACGAAAATTTCAATTGGACAAATCCAAAGAGGCGCAAAAATATAAAATATATAAACCTGGAACGAAAATATGGATAAAACTCCATCGTAAAAGTGATACAAGTCGTAGGCTCACAAAAAAGATTCACCTAGTCTACGAAGGATCATACATAATAAGACAGGAGATTAGAAGAAACGCGTACCTAATAGAAAATGAAGAAGGAAATGTACTCGGGACATACAACTCGAAACAAATAAAACTGCACAGGAAAGCGAAATATAACGAGGCAAAAATCAACATGATTCAATGTCCAGAAAAAATTCGAATAATAAATAAAAAAGAAATAAAAAATTTCGTAAATAACCTGGAAAAAGGGAACGAAATAGATGAAACACAAACAAATAATAAAATACTTACCCAAGAAGATAAGAAAACTGGACGAAGAAACTAGGAACCTGAAAAAAAAAAGAAAAAAATAGTGAGAAAGAAAGAAGATACATTTCAAGTTTAATCGAATTAATTTTGGGAACAAAATCGTTATCGAGTTTTGCGGGACGAGTGAATGATTAACGTCGATACATGTACAAGTAAAATTTGATCACAGAGGTGAATTTAATATAAAAGCAAAACTAATTATTAACAAAATTGAAACAAATAAAAAAAAATGGAAATCAAAGATTCAAGAAACATTCCAGCCACGTAAGCAACGGGGTCGCTGAGTCGGATACGAGTGTGTGGACTGGCGGACTAGACGACCCTTAGAAAGGAAATGGGCTTACCGGGTGTCGCAGCCAAATTGTCCATCCTGCGCAACGTCCCGAAGGCGCTCCTGGATTTTTTCATCGTCTGGGGCAGCTTTGCTACACAGTGGATACAATAGTAGCGTATGCCCATTTGAGCGAGGTAGCATGAATCATGATTTCCGGGCAACGATTCAAAAAACAATAACTGCCCATACTATAGCTAATAGCACTTTTTTGATAGTAGTGTAATTATATTCAGCTCACGATAATATTCTGCTGGCAATCTGCTGACGATAGATCCAAAGTGTGGTAAAATACTTAGCGTTTCCATATTGATCTAGTATTTCTGTTATATTAGGTAATGGAATCGTTGATAGTTAAATCGTTCATTTTTCGGAAATCTACGATAATTCGTAATTTTTGTCCGGATGCGTTGACTTTCTTAGAGACTAGCAATGGAACGTTCCATTGACTGATGTTTGGTCTTATTATTTTGTCTTTTAACATGTCCTTTATTTGCTGAATGATTTCTTGTTTATATTTTCCTGGTAATCGGTACGGTCGTATATTCATGGATGCGCTATTTGACTTAACTGTAATTTCATGCGTAATATTAGAAGTATACGTAAGTGCATCTCCTTCAATATAAAATATATCGCTAAATTCCTCAGATTTGTTTTTAGTGTTTTTATTTCCTTTTGGTTTAAATGTTGTATACAAAGTAAATTTTTTATTTTATCTCTGCAGGAAAGCGTTGTAGCCTTCTCTTGTTTGAATATTGCATACTTCGATATTATTTGTATGAGTCGCTGTATTTGTTATTTCTTCGACAGCTACACATGGGGTTCGTAATTTTATATATTCTTTGGTTGTATTTATTATGCTAATCGGACAAGAAAATTCTTCCAGATTTACTAGACAAAAGCCGATAGAAATTCCAGACTGCGTTTCTTCTGCGCGTATTATTCCTACTTTATTCGAATCGATTGTAGCTTGTATAATTATTTCACTGCGCGGTTTCAAGGTTAATGCTTGATACGGATATAATTTTAATATCGTATTTGATAACTGTATTTGTTTCTTTTTATAGTCACGCGGTAGTCACATCTCGTGTTTTTTGCAGAAAATCCACCCCTAGAATTCTTTCGTAGTAATAAGGAAATCGTTCTTCACGATATAGATTGAGTGCCGTATTTTTCGATTTTTCAGATTTATTGTTGCTTTTATTTTATCTATCGTATACATTTTATGTCCTGTAACTCCAGTGAGAGCTATTTGTTCCTCATAAATCATGATTTCTCTTTTCAGATTTCTTAATTTTTTTAACGTTACATGTTGCTTCTATATAAAAGAGCAGGTTTAATTTTTCCCTTTTTATTTCCTCGGAAGAATTACTAAATCTAATTCAGTATTTGTTTGCAGTTTTTCTGTTATTTGCGATATTTGATATTCGAAGGCAGGCCTCTGCTGTTTATCATTTTTTTCGTCTTCTTTTTCACCTTCGTCTTGCATTATATTTTTTCTACGTTGTTCATTTATTTTATTAGGCTTTTTACCTTTGTGCGATTTTGTCCGAGTAAATTGAGTTATCCCAGGACGTCTATGTAGACTCCAGCATTCATTTCAACTATAACCTGATTTTTTACAATAGGTGCAATGTTTTTCGATTTTATTTATTTTTTTTGTTTTTGTGGTTTCGGCAATGAGAATCGTTGCATATCTGCTTGTTCGATATGCTCGTCCGTGATGTCCTAATTTTCCGCATTTATTGTATTGTAATATTTTATTTTGCATTGCTTGCAAATTTATATAGTCGGACTTATCGCGACGCATATTCTGATAGGCCCTTGACCTTCTCTTTCGTACTGGCACCAGCGATAACTTTTTGTAGCGTCAAGAAATGCTGGGTTCGCATTACTAATTTAATATCATCGTGGCGTCCTATTTGGAAGTTTTGCAGAGTTTGCTGTTGTATTGTCTCAAGTATTATGCGTTTTTGTTCACTGCTGCAATCTTGACCTTCAATCATGGATTTATATGATTCCATATCCAAATTATCGGCGCGAAGTCCATACGCTTTCGACATTTTTTTGTTTTAAGAAATTAAACTCGACTTAAACTCGACTTAATCTTTGCAAAAGAGTAGCGCTTTTCTTGTTTAAATAGCAGATTTTGAGTTCTCCTTTAGGTGTCTAAAGTTGTTTTTATTTCAGGTTTTATAATCTACCATTGTTTTTCCTTTTAGCTACGTGCAAAATATTGCTTTTAATAATGTTCTTTTGTCTGCAGAATATTTTTTATCGCGTATGAGCATGCGCTTAAAAATTCTTCGAGCTTAGCTTGCAAATTTCCGTTAAATTCAAGAATCATATTTCTTACTTCATTTAATCGTAAATATCCGCTTAGATACGTCGTTTGGTTTCGTATGTCATTAAATGTTCGTCCGTATGTTACATGAAATCGTTTGATATCATTCTATTTAAATCTACTCGATTTACGGGTAAATCTTGCACCTTTTAGTTTAGATCTTGCACCTGTCCGCGCAAATCTCGCATTTCTTCTCGTATTTTTTGAATATTTTATAAAATTTCAGCTATCGAAGCATTGCTCGGATCTTCGAGTGAACGTCCAACATCTATGGCGATGTTGCGCCTAGTCTGTGCTCGCAAGCGTCCAATTTCTCTGTCAATGTCTTCGAAAAGGACAGTTGACGGTAACGAATTTCGAAACATATTTTCTTCGTTATTTGTTTCGAAGATGAAACTATCGTATGACACGAGAGAGTAATTTCTCCGAACAGTAACTCGTTCGACGTGTGTACGATCTACATCGTTTATTTCTACGTTATTATTATTATTATTATTATTATTATTATTATATTTATTATTATTATTAGGAGTGTAATAGCTATAACCGAATTATCATTAATATTAAATAGCTTAAAGAAATATTTCTTAATACGGGTTAGCGAGATATTGCGAAAGGCGTATAATATTACCAGCACTGTATGAAACTTTGACGAAGCGAGCCACGCGACAAGGCTAAGCCATTGCGAAAGGATCGATCCACCGGAAATGAAAGAAAATTCGATTGAACGATTTTAACTTGCATTTCGGTCTAACAATTTGAAACAAGCGACACAACCATATATGGACACAATTATGTCGCTAAGGGACCCCCTCCAAAAAATTAACCAAACAGGAGACAATAAAAGATACAACCGCGAATACGCGATGGGCAGTCATCACCATCAATTTATATCGGCCAGTTATAATTATCAATTTATATCGAACAGTGATTATTAACAATTAACCCTTTGCACTCGAAGTTTTTTTTCATTCATATTACCAGCAACTCGAAGCAATTTTAGTGAAAAGATCATATTTACATGTAAGTTAATGAAATACGCATTAAAAGAAAAGTCATCGTTGTATGTTATTATTTTTTTAATTGTTTATGAATACAAATGTTATGATATATAAAAAAAACAAAAAATTATAAAATTATTACATTTTGTAATAATCCGCGAGCCGCGACCGTCATTTGTCACCAAAAGCGAAATATCCTATAAATATTTTTTACGATTTGTTTTTGTCCTTATGTTAAAAACTGAAAATTATTTGCATTGTCTCCGTAGCGGAGCCCTCGAGTTTGAAGACAAATTTTAAATGGCTCCGCTCCGGAGCCCTCGAGTGCAAAGGGTTAATATCGGATTACCGCGATGAACTTAACTCAAGGAATCGCTAAGTCTAGCCGCGACACGAATTGTTACCTGAGCGAAGTCACAGTTGATCTCGCGACCGTGACCGAGATATCAGGCTCGCGCCGACATAACCATATACAGGAGAGGCTCACTTGCACACAGTACAATTAGATACGTTGCAATTGCGCACTGATATTAGAAACATAAAGTTGCGCACCATTCGATTGGACACATTTCAATTGCGCACAATTCGTTTGGACACATTTCATTTGCGCACCGTTCAATTGAACACGTTATTTTTGGACAAAACGTATGTTTTTGTATAATTTACAATACATACACACGCATGTATGCATGTATAATTTTGACATTTTTTGACATTTATTATTAATTTCATTTTGTTAATAAACGTTTATTACAGTTTGTTTACACAGTTCTTTTGCGCACATTTCTTTTGCGTACATATCTTTTGCGCACATATCTTTTGCTCACATTTCTTTTGCGCACATTTCTTTTATGCACATTTTTTTGTGCACATTTCTTAAGGACGCACACACACACACATACGCGGGGGGGGGGGGTGCAAGAGGGACTTTTGGCTCTCTTTCCGTACCCTGCCCGCCGGTAGGCTGGGTAGATCTCGCTTTACAACTTACAAAGTACAGCAAAAAAAATGTGCACAAAAAAAATGTGCGCACAAGATATGTGCGCAAAAGGTATGTGCGCAGAAGATATGTGTGCAAAAGATATGTGCGCAGAAGATATGTGCGCAAAAGAAATGTGCGCAAAAGAACTGTGTAAACAAACTGTAATAAACATCGAAAAATTTTATGTTGCATGGACGGCGTCCTTAATCCGCTTCGATTGGCAAGTTGCTAGACGTTGCATTCTTCTCTTTATATGCTGCAACTTCTTGTCACGGTTCTTCTGCTTAGTTTCTCAGGCACTGACGATTATTCAACTCGTTCTTAGTGCTAATTTGCTTAATTTGTCAATCCTTTAGCTGGACCAATCCTACCGCTGCCACCAATTTTGTTGTGCTTCTCCGGGTACGACGGGAATTTGGAAATGATCCTCGAGAATTCAGCTCGTTTTAGGAATTGGGATTCCGAGTGTAGAGAAACTCAAGGCAGAGATTCTGTGTAAAAAGGTGTATTTGAACAGCTTACTTGTTACAAATTGGCTGGATAATGTTTCAGTGACGTATAATTTCGGCGCTTTGCGGAATCTCACAATCACTCTGTGTAGATGCCATTACTTATATTTAGATTACCCGAGGTACTCGTTGCTTTTCTTTTTATGATCCAAAAGTAAGTGATTTTTCGATATAGGTTTGCAATGTCTTAATTTAATTTTTTAATTTGCAATGAAATGCATGTCTTTCATTTAATCGCGGTTTTAAGAACGCGCACAATCAGTTCATGAAATGCTGATTTTGCGCTGTGCTCTTTTGATTTGTTTTAAGTCGCTATTATGATATGGAATTTTGAGTTACGACAGCTTTTGTATGACGAATGTAAAATTGATTTTTTGACGGAATTACTTCTAAAAGTATCGAGCATCGTCGTAGCGATGTTAGACTGGAGATCTCTCTAATATGTTGCGATAGACATTTGCAGCTGGAGACATATATCGGAGTTCAAGCAAAGACGAAGGAGAAGACTGTTGCAATGGATGAAGATATCAAGGAAATGCTTCGACTGAATGGAGAGAAGGATAAATTTTTTATTTGATCCGAGCAGATAAGGGCGATGTAATAGCAGATCGAACGTATAAGAAAAAGCAAATAATTGGCACTCTCCTGGCCTTGAAACATTGGGGTCGAATTAATATAAGAGTTTAACAATCAAATTAGCGTCATGTAATAAATAGTAAAACTGAATTAAAAAATACAATTTAATTATGTTGTATTTGTGTAGAGTAGACGTGGAAGAAGTGCTTGTTTATATTTACATGGGAGCCGCACTCCTTCGGATTTTAAATTAAAATTTGATTTTGATTGGGTTGTCTTCCGGAATTGTAGGCACCTAATAAAACAGTGTGGCAGAGGTGGAGGAAGGAGGCGGAAAACAACGCGTCAATGTATATACTTTACCATCTGCATGATTGTAGAACAGATTTCGTTTCCAATTATAAATTATATGCGTGGACAAAGTGGGTTTCGTGCTGCCTACGGGGGGCTCCACTTTTAGAGGATATAATTAAACTAAAACCTATATCTTATTTCAAACTAAATTGTTTTTCAACAGATTGGTTTTTCTATGCTTTAAAATAAATGAGATATATAAATTTCAATAATTTTTGAAATTGTCCCAATATTGAAGATTTATATTGAAAATAGGTTTGAGTTTTATCATGTTATATATTTTTTTACGGCGGAAGAAATCCGAGGGAGGGTTCGATTTATCATTTTGCATAAAGTTCAAAATAAAATATTTTGTGCATACACCTGCGTACATCAATCCAGCCTACCTCATCCACGACTGAGGTTTTGAGGATCTTGTCCTTGAGGACAAAAAAATGGCTCAAACAAGTACAGTAGGCTTGTCAAAATTGATACTGCTATTGTCACTTAAAATTGCTTCAACCGTTCGAAAACAATTGCTTCGAAAACCAATTGATCATGATGTCCTAGCGACATTTCATTTCTTTTCCATAAAATTCCATCGTTGTTGAGCACTTATTACAGTGCCCTGGCGACGTTTTATCATTTTCCTCTCCAAAATCTCGATAAACTCCTTAAAATCTAATTGCTGAGCACTCATCGCATTGCTCTCGCGAGGCTTTCCTTTAACTTATATCTTCCCATAAGAAATGACAACAGGAGATTAAATAAAGTATATCATATCAAAAATTTATCATTTAATTTTCACTCGAACACGATCCAATTCAAACCTATTAGCTGAACGCTTACCACGGTACCCTGTGGAATGCATATTTTCCTTTTTACCCTAGATCTTCCTTTTTTATTAAAATTTATAGTCATAATAAACTCTAATATTGTTATTAATACTTTATTCCACAATTTAATTCTCTCAATAAACCAATTCAATTCCATTTCTTATAAATATACGATATTTTTCTCGATTCCTCTCTCATTACAATATTATTGCTTAAATTTTATTTTTTTTAACTCAAACTAAGCTTTTCAATTACATACACGTGATTGCGTCTCCCTGACATATTTAGTAAAATCATCTAGTAGTAAGTAACTAGTTTCGTGCCTACGCCATTCCCTTAGATAATTCCCATTAATTTAGTCCCAGTCATGAAGTAAAGAGAGAAAGAGATCAAACTTGATAGTGCGCGAGTAGAAAAAATGACTCTGATTCGTGTCCTCTAATTGAAAGGGAGTCCGCTGAAGGGAATAGTTTCTGGATGAACGCCATACTTAAGCCAACCTAAAGCAGTGCCGTAGTCAGCTGTACACGTTGCATCGCTGCACATGTTTGTTGGTCTGATTTGCGATTATAAAGCCAAACTGAGAACATTAAAAAAAAGTTTCTTTTATTTTGTACATTGTTATAATGTACTCCGATAGCAGGAGGTGAAAAATATTCACGTCGAAAGCAATAAAACAGAAAGACAACTAATAGAAGTAAACAAGTAAACTTTTGATTAAGTAAGAGTGAATAATGCATAGTATTTTTTCAATATAATGGAAAAAAAACTCAAAGAATATAGAGCATGAGAAAGATGAATTAAAATTCAAATATTTGCAAAAAAATTTGTATTTAATCGAACGGCCTTCTTTGAATTGGATATTTTCAAAAGGAAACGATACATATTTTGACTTTATGAAAACAGAAAGTTATTTCAGTGTTAGAAAAAGAATTGCTGTGCTTCCAAATTTACATATTAATATTTATATTCATGACAAGATTACACCTTTTTCAAAACATGTAAAAGTAACAAATGTTGATGAGATTAGCGAAATTTTGGAAACTGTGGATTAATTTAGTTTAATTTACATTCTGTAAATAATTGTACATATACATTATAAATCATTGCAAACATTTAAATTTATTTTTTTACAATAGAATTATATAAATTATACGACTTCCGGTTACGTAGTGGTAGAGAGTATATGTGCGGATATCTAGTAAAATATTAAGATAGAAAATTGAACGGTTAGTATAGAAGAAGGATAGGGCAGAGTAAAAAGGAGAGAGGTAAAGGGACAGAGAAGACATAGGAAAGAAGGGAGCTTTGGAAATTAAGCAGTGTAGCAGGAAAAAGGAAAAGAAAGGTAACAACAAAGAAGTGAGGTTAGCGAGCGGGGAAGAAGAACAAAGAAGGAAGGAGAAAAATACCAGATATAAGTAGTTAAGAAGAAGAATAGATGGCGCCAATGGTAGGAAGGACGGGTAAAAGCAGGGCACAGACAGAAGGTAAGACGCTGGATAAGTGGGTAGAAGGAGAAGAGGAGCACGCGGGAAATTTGGAAAAAATGATAGAAAAGATATACGTAAAGATGCAAGAATTTATAACGAAGCAAATGGACAAAATTAGGAAGGAATTAGCGGAGGATAGAAGAGTGAGGAAAGAAGAGAGGGAAAGAGAGAAGATGTGGAATAAGGATAAAGAAGAATTGAAGATGAGAATGATGGAGTTGGAGAGAAATAATGAAAAGGGAGAAAGGGAGTATCATAAAAATAACATAGTTATAAAAGGAGTAAAATGGATATCAGGCAACACGAAAAAAGAGGTGGAAGAATTCGTAAAAAAATTTAAAAATAGAAGTGAAAACGAAAAAGGCATATAAAGTAAAAATAGAAAAAAACAAGGAAATTATAATAGCGAATTCAGATAATTGGGAGCAGAAAAGGAAGGTAATGAATAATAAGAGGAATTTAAGGTCAGGCATATGGATAGAAGATGATTTGATGAGGGAGGAGACAGAGGTGCAGGGAAAGCTAAGCGCATTGGTAAGAGAGGAAAAAGAGAAAGGAAATAAAGTAAAGATAGAATATATGAAGATGTATATTGAAAATAGCATGTGGCAGATGGAATGAGGAAGGGAAGAAATTAGAAGACAAGGGTAGAAGACAATGAGACAACGACAATGGAAATGGAAGTAGAGGGACGGGGGTTTAAAAATTTGTTTTTGGAATGTAGCGGGTCTGTTGAATAAATATGAGGATACGTGGGAATTTTTAGATGGATTTGATATATTAGGATTGACAGAAACTTGATTAGATGAAGAAGAGTGGAAGAAAATTAAAGGAAGAGTGTCAAGTAAATTTAGATGGCACTGTATGCCGACAAGAAGAGAAAATAAGAAAGGAAGAGTAAAAGGGGGAATTATAACAGCTGTTAAGAGTTTATAAGAAGTAAGCATTAGAGATATGAATTATCAAACAGTTGAGATAAAACTGAGATATAACAGAAACAGATGGAGAATAATCACGATATACAGTCAAGACGTAGAAGAAACTATGCAAACAATAAAGGAACAAATACAAGAAAAGAAAAAAAGAACATCTAGTGGTCGGAGGAGATTTCAATGCAAGAATGGATAACGAGGAAGGACTAATGAGAGAGGAAGATGGTAAGATAAAAGAAACGAGAAAGTCAATAGATAAGATGGTAAATAGAGAAGAAATGATATTAGTAGAAAAAATAAAAAAAAGAGGGTGGAGGATTTTAAACGGAAGTTTTAATAATAAAGGAGGATGGACATATATCGGTAAACCAGGAGCATCAGTAGTGGACTATGAGAACAAATGAAAAAGCTGAAGAAAAGATCAAAATAATAATGGAAGGAGATAGAACGGATCAGATCATGTGCCATTGGAATGTTATAGCCCAACTAGCTATAATCAAATTATTATTAATTTAAAGTAATTAAAAGTTATTAATAAGATTATTATTAAAGCGAGATATTGCGAAAGGCGTAT
>JBCEZV010189642.1:0-16962 GCA_039654365.1 Cataglyphis livida
TGGTTAGTACTTGGATGGGTGACCGCTTGGGAACACCATGTACCGTTGGCAGAATCTTTTTTTTTTTTTTTTTTTTTATTAATTTCAATCTTATTGATATCAATATTTCTTCTTAAATACGAGCTTAAATTATTGTAATGATAAAATTTACTTTATTTATAATAATTGTTTCGAAATTTTTGAATTAGTATATCTACATCAATTGGAAACCTTACTATCACCTAAACTCATATCACGTTCTAAAGCATCACTCGTGCGGCGAACGCCATAGCGGCAAGTCGCACTATAAGCGGCTCGGTATAGTTTAAACATTTACACACAGTGGGAATCTTTTCAAAGTCTCGAAACAGTTGCATCGGCTACAGGCCTCCTTCCGGAGACGATGGATACCACCGAGGTAAGAGGGCGACTCTTCGAGGAATCAAATAGTCGATTCGGAAAATCAAACCATCAAAGACAAAGAATGTCCGCCGAAAATCGAAGTGTTCGCAGACATATTAGCGAAAGGGAAATTAATATCTCCCTCAGTGTCGAAATTCACAAAAAGCATAAATAAATTAAATTCAGCTAAGCTAACAGTAGATCCTAATCTATCGATAGCAATGAAACGAAGAACGAAGATCGATTTGAACAGCAATATTAAGAAAAAAGAAGTGCTAGATGAAAGTTTAGAGAGTAAGATTAAGCAACTCACACTAGAAAATCAAAAGTTAAAACTACTGCTAGAAGAAGCCGACAGAAAAAATAAAGGGATAAGACAACGACAGGTAATGCAAAGCGCCGGACAAGCACACCGGACATTAGCACAAAAAACAGATTCGAGATCTTGGAAAAAGAATCGCTCTTGGCAACGCAAGTCACGGAAGTGGAAATAGCAGAAGAAGAAGAAAGGTCATTCGTGCAAATATTAAAAGACAAGAATAACAGAAAGACAAACAACAACAGTCAACCGCTCAATTATACACAAGCAAACATGTGGAGTTCAAACACACACACAAATAGTCAAATCTCAGCAGGATATAATATTAGGGACATACATTTACAAATAAACAAAAAAATAAAACAATCGAAACCTTTTCTCATCACAAGAAAAACAGAAAAAGCCTCTGCCCATAAACATCTTCAGTCAGGATTCCAGAGATACTTGGAAGGTGGCAAAAGAAATAATAGTGCAAACTTTCATATTAAAAGGGTTAATGAAAACAAACACGTACTACAAATAAATAACATTGACAACTTCCACAAAGTCAAACAGGCTTTATTGGAGGCGAATATAAATTTTTTCTCATATACCGAAAGAAGATAAAAACATCACATTCCTATTCAAAGAGTTAAATCAGACCTTTGAAACACATGAGATTATGAAGGAATTGAAGCGGCAAGAATTATAGAATATTTCTTTTAATAAAGTGTCGAGATTCTCGACACGAAGGTCGGTACAGGAGGGTAGAATTCTACCTGGTATACCTACCCTATATTCCTGGTGCAGATCATCGCGGACAGCAATGCTGTGCAGTTGTGGAAGGTAAAATCGCTCTTCCATCACATAATCTCGTGGGAGAAACTTGAGAGGAAGGAGCCCATACAATGCCAAAGAATTAAATACGTGGCGGCCAATTGCAATCTCAAATACAGATGCGTGAAATGCAAAGAGGACCTAAAGATCACAAGGAAGTATACTGCATAAATTATAAAACAACTGGATACCCGGCGTCATATAGAGGCTGTCCCGTTTTATTAGAGTTAAAAAACAGGTTAATTAATAAGCAACATTTACAGTATCAAAATTAATATCAAATTTAATAGTCTCAAACGTGGCAGCGAATCAGTTAGGTCTAATATGTCTTTTGCAGATGCAGTTAGAGGCAGCACGAATAAATCTGAAAAACCAGTCTTTCAGTCAGAGGCACATGCGAACGATAGAACAAGATTGATGAAGGTTAATACAGACTAAGTCGAAAGGCGTATCTCAAATTCAATCCAGATTAGATAAACTCAAAAACAGTATTGAAATTATTAATAACAGATTAGACACACTCGCGAATCTTATCGTGAAATTTTATAGTAAAGACGATTAACCTTCATTGATATGACTGCACAATCAGCTTCAAAATATAAAATTAAAGCCATTGTAGTGAATGTAAATTTCATAATCAGCAATTATAAAAGAACGCAATTGCTTGACTTTCTAAAAAAAAATAAGCCTGACTTAATGCTTTTAAATGAGACTAAGCTAAACAAGAGGCATTTTTCGAGAATTATAACATTGTAAGAGTTGATAGAGACGCAGGAAAGGGAGAAGGAGGTACAGATATTTTGGTTAAAAAAAGCGTTGAATATTCACAAATTCACATCAATAGTGGTAGTTTGTTTTTGGAAAAATTGATAATTAATATTAAAATTAAAAAATAACAATAAATTATATATAGTTTTGGTATACGCAAAAAAGATAAACAAAGCGAATTTATCGAGGAACTTAATCAGCTTTCTTCACAATTAGCTCTAAATAATCCTTCCAATTATTTCACGATAGCAGGCGATTTTAACGCAAAACATACGGATTGGGCGAACTCCGAAAATAACGAAAGAGGAATTGCACTGAGAAGTTGGTTGGACGACAATGATATATTATACAAATTGAAATTATATGATTCCGACTCACCCTCCTATCCAAGGGGAGGATCATTCATCTTAATTCGTGGCCTCTCGATAATGATCATAAAGTAATATCAGTATATTTCTCTATTTATAGCGATGAACTAAAATTAAATTTTACGGAAAATCATAACTTACATTACAATAAAGTGAATTGGAAAAAATTTAAAACTACACTCACAAAAGAAATCGACATTCCAAGAAATCTTAGTATTAATGAAATTAATGGTTTTATAGACACACTAGAATCACTTATAACAGACACAATGAATGAATCGATTCCAAATATTAAAAGCTCAAGCTCGGTCGATAAATATATAAACAGTAAGATTAAAAAATTACAAAAACAAAAAAATCATATATTATCATTGATTCATCGTTGGAAAAAAAGTTTTTATCCATTGACTCAGAGATAAAATTTCTTAAATCATTGCTTCGTGATTTGAAAATTGAACTAAAACACGAGATCACCAGATCGATGAATGATTATTGGGAGAAGAGAGTATGCAGTATATATCTCACTCCAATTGTAAAACATTCTTCCCCGAGATTAATAAAGTGTTCCGGAACAAAAATCAATTAGAGATTCTCTGTCTGCGCGTACCAGAAAAGAACAAAAATATATTGGACTTGGCTGATATCAATAGTAGTAATTTAATAAAAGACTCCAATAATAATTTTATAATTCAGGAGGTGGAACAAAAATTGGACGTACTCGGCTCTCACTTCGCTTTGATTAACGACCAGAATAGCAAAACCTAGATTAAATGAAATCATAATACAGCTAGAATAAAAAAAGAAATAAAAACAGGCAAAGAAAACAATTTTACTATTTGTAGTTTTAATGATAACAACACAGCTGATATTGAACAATTTGAACAACCGATCACACAATACTATTTTAAAAATATAGTAGCGATGACAAAAAAATTAAATTTTTTAATAATAAAAAAAGCTTCCGGCTTAGATGATATACCGAACTTTGTATTAAAACAGCTGCCAGCAAAAATCATACATATATACATGATTCTCTTTAACAATATGATTAATTACTCGTATTTTCCCCAGAAATGGAAAGAAGCTAAGTTAATTTCACTGCATAAAAAAGATAAAGATAAGACTCTCCCGGTAAGCTACAGACCTATTAGTTTACTTCCAAATATAGTCAAAGTATACGAAATGGCCATAAATGATATTATAAACAGTTACTGTTACGAAAATTAATTACTTCCAGAGAATCAATTTGGCTTTCGAGCAAAACACTCCATGATACACGCAATTAATAAATTAACATCTGATATCAACTGGACTCTGATGAACGAAGATTATCTTGGAGCCTGTCTGATGGATTTAGAAAAGGCTTTTGACACCATTTGGCAGGAGGGTTTAATTTTCAAATTGAAAAAAAAGAACTTCCTGTAAGCTTAGTCAAACTTATATGGAATATGATTAAAGATAGATCGTTTGTAACCTCTCATTTTAACAGGTTGTCCAAAAACAAATTACAATAATTAATGATTTACAACAAGGCACGATAAATTCACCAATATTATTTAATATATATACAGCTGACCTCCGACTTTTTGGTCCTGATAATACAAAATGTTCTCTAATAGCGTACGCTGACGATTTAATCATTTATTATGCGGGAAGAGAACCCGAAACGATTAAGAAAAATATTCAATTAGCTGTAAATAAGATTTTCGATTTTTATAATACTTGGAAACTCAAAGTCAACACAGATAAATGTGAGACCATACTGTTCAGGCCGTCGTTGAAAAGAGCCAGATATCCAATTTTGCGGCAGTATAAAAATTTCATTTTGAAAGATGAAAATACAGGAAATAAATTAATTTGCCATAAAAAAGTAGTTAGATATTTAGGCATACAATTGGACGAAAGATTACGCTACGACAAACATATAGACTTTCAATTAGAAAAAACCAAGAAAGCGTTTATGAGTCTCGGCAAACTTTTTTATTCCAAATTCCTGAACAGTAAGGTAAAAATCATATGTCAAGCGCTCATCCGTCCCATAATTACATACGGATGTCCCATATGGTATAATATTAGCGCATCGCAAATGGAACAAATTCGTGTATTTGAGAGAAGATGTTTGAGAGCATGCCTCGGGAGATACAGATTCAGGGAATGTAACTAACCAGAAATATTTAAAAAATAAAATTATCTATAATCTAGCATATATATTAAGATTCGATAATTTTATCATAAAGCTCATAAGAAATTATTTTGCAGACGCATCAAAAATTCAGGAAAATAGCTTGATTTTTCCTTTATCGCACGCAGATGAAAATTATATAAAAAGAACAATGGAAGCTGGACATGTCCCTCCCGAGGCATTTCTCTATCTCGACAGACTTGGTTATATTCAAGATAAAAAAATGATTGAAATCATTTATCATATCGCTAGACATAAGAATCAAAAGATTATTAATTACTCGACGAATATAAATAGTAATAATACAGATGTATATTTAAAGTATAGTTTAGACTTACCTGACAGGGATATAAATGACGAATACCTTATAAAAAATCGAGAAAAATATTGGTGGCGCTATGATGATAACGATCAGTGATAATGATACTGTGATATTAGTAATTTAGGCATAACAATCAGTCGATACTGTGATAATAGTAGTTAAGCATATTGTTGTGATAGCGCACAGCGCTTAACCGGCGTATCGACAGTAATATGTAAAATAGGCAAAAGAACGCAGTTATATTTTACTAAGTCACAGAATAGCGCATTTAAATCTAAAATTCTAGTATTAAAATACAGATATATTTCTTTTTAATTAACATTTTATTTTATTTTATTTCTTTTGTTTAGTTTGTATTATTTCATAGTTTATTTATTTATTTTTTTTTATTTATTCATTTTATTTATTTTATATCTGTTAGTAAACATTATTAGTAAAGCTAGTATTTTTTCTGACCTTTTTTTGCTAGCGATAAAAATAGAAAATTGATACTTTACGTTTTCAAGCCTGTATCCCTACAATTCTTTAAAATATATTTGTATGACTTGCGAGTGCCACATTGGCCGTTGAGTTAATCCTATAAATAATATAAACCGATTACTGGTTTATTGTAATGCAAAAATTCGATTGTTTGTAATGGTTATTAATAAACTTTAAAAAAAAAAAAAAAAAAAAAAAAAACGTAAAGTACCAGTTTTCGTCCGATCACTGAAGTTAAGCAACGTTGGGCATGGTTAGTATTTGGATGGGTGACCGCTTGGGAACACTATGTACCATTGACAGAATCTTTTTTTTTTGGTTAATTTAAATCTTATTGATATCAATATTTCTTCTTAAATACGCTTAAAATATTGTGATGATAAAATGTACTTTTTATTTATAGTTGTTTCGAAATTTTTGAATTATTATATCCACATCAATTGGAAACCTTACTATCGCCAACAATTATGTCACGTTGTAAAGCACCAATTACGCAATGCGTAGTTATTTTTTCTATTTCTAGGAAAAAAAGAAACATAAGTGATTCATATACTTCAAATGAAAATGTTCTTATTTAATAAGTGTCTTATACATATAGATCAAAAGGAATTCATTATATTACACGATATAAAAATGAGATGGGATAGAATACGCATAGCTAATTTCGACAGGAATCACATGCCCGAAAATTGTTTATCTCAGTACGGAAGCAATACAAAATCCGAAAGCAATTATAAAAAGAGTTATTAATCCCATCATTTAATTTAAATATGACCCGAAATAAGAAAAAAAAAAGATGGACACTATACAAAATTTTCATGCCGGGTCATGCAAAGCAAAAACACAATTAAATCTCAAAGAAATCATCACACTCAAGAAAGAAAATGCCAAAATTCGAAATTTATGAAATAAAACAATGTATTCTTTTTTGAAGTGTACAAGATAAAAAAAATTAAAAATTATTGTTAAGGCGTAAAAATTAAAACTTCACGCCTTAAAATATTTTTTAATTTTTTTTGTCTATGATGATTTTTCGTCGAGTTTCAACGATTTGAAACTTGCCCAATTTTTAGCGTATAAAAAGTGTTCTCTAATTTTTTTTTAGTAGTTTATATTAATCCTTTGAAACCACAATCAGTGTGAGAAATTAGCCGCCTTGTATGTGAGAGTCGCACATGTGCATGCGCCGCGAGCGTTTCCAAAGAGTACTGTACGTTTCTGGGGATAGGACACGCGAGGAGGCGTGGCGGCGACAAAGGCAGAAGTTAAATCGTTAAATTTCGCTCAACTCAATTTTTTTCTCGAGGAATTTGCAAGGAAATGCACTCTTTGTTTTATCATTCGAGAAACCTGCGTTTTCTCATATACAAAGACAAAATACTTTATTTGAAAGCTGCCTTTTCAGCAAAAATGAATGTTGACTTTTTCACGTCACCTATTAAAAGTCTTATGATATATTAATTATTAAAATTATTATTTATTTTGAATATACAATACACAAACACACACACACACACACACACACACACACACACACACACACACACACATATATATACATATATATATTCAAAATAAATAATAATAATAATAAATAATAATAAATAATAAAAATAAAAATAAAATGTATTTTTTATATTATTGATTATAATGTAAAATTATGAGAGATGTAGATATATGTATATATTTTTCTGTCAATGAGGACGCACTTTTCTTTTAATTTCAGTGAAGGCAGAGAAAAGGTACGTGTCTCGTTGTTGGGTCCACAACCATCGCCGGCGACGCCCGGCGTCCTCTTATTGGAGCCGATAACGCACTTGACAGGACACCCGATAAACATGGCCAACAATTCCGTGGAACTTTTGACCACGCACACCGAGCACACCACGCCCGCCTACCACGCGCAGATCAGGTAAGATTCTGCTATGAAAACTTTTACACATAAATCACACATTATAAAATAAATAGTGTGCGTGTAAGTGTGTGTGAAATATTATCAAAGATCAAAAAAAAGAAAAAATAATATCTCATCAATTATCTCGTAAAGAAATGTACCGTAGTCTTGTTTTTAAATGAATTTTAAGAAATTTTTTGTCATGAACACAAAATTTATGAAATTGATAGACAATAAATTTGACAGCTGTCAAGGAGAAGAACCGAAAGTCATTAAAAATAATTAAAAATTTTAAAAAGACAAATATCTCGTTTATAGAAATATATTTATATCTCGTTTAAAGAATAAATTTTTCTGGATGTTTATCACCTTTCGATGGATTTTTTCCCTAAAAATAAAAACGCAAAATTTCTAGAAAAGAAATGAAGAAAAAAGTGAGCACAAAAATCATCGAGGATGAGAGACACTGTTCCCGGAATAATTAACCTCCCGCGCACGATTCGCGCGACCCTTGATGATCTTAATGGGCCGGAAGTGACGTTCCTTTCTCTCTCGGCCCCCTTTGTGTCTTCGTTGCCTGGTACCACCGCGCTACCAAACTGTTTACGACGATTCTCCGCAGTTACAGGCCTGTTGTAGTGATAACTATTATAGTATAACTATTACGCGAGCTGTCTTGTCTAGCGCTGTCACTATTTCGATGTTACAAACGGTCTCGTCCGCACGTCGCACGTAAATTTTCCAAGAGAATTTCTTCCTTTGTCAAAAAGATATAATATTAGCTGGCGAACAATGAGATGTAAATCTTCATATAGGACAGGTGATTCGTATGTGATTCAAGACTAATCTTGTTTCGAGATTCAAAACAAGATTTTTATCAAAAAAATAGTTAAGACTATTGCCAGCTCCCCCACTTTTTCGGTTTGATTTTTTGAATTAAAGTGCAAGCAATAAATGCGGAAATAATTTATTTTGATAACATTTAATATTGAATATAATATTATAACAAGTTGTTGTTAGCTGCGTATTTTTGGTCGATTTTCTTCCCATGTTCATAATGTCATATTAGTGCATAATTAAAAATTTAATATTTTCAAAATTTGTTTGCAATTTCTTTGAGCAATTAATTAGCAATAAATTCTAGTGTAATTGTTTTTTGATTTGCAACTAATTATATATATTTTTCGGAAGTGGGGGTGCTAGCTTAATAGCAAGTCAGCACCTCCTTCTTTAATTTCGTTTTCCTGCTCATGGGTAGGAGGAATAAATTCGGGCTTAGGCCAATAAATTAGCAACAAATTAGCACTATAATTATTAATTATGCACTATAACCGAACCCGATTTTTCGTGGTGGAGTGCCAGGTTAATATGGGTAAATTTTTCAAATGTGTAGCATTAAGATGCTTTTGTCATTTGACTTCTTGTCGTTTTTAATGGAATGTCAGACTGAAGTTATGCTTTAAAGAGGATACTTTTCAGCCTCTAAAGAACTCTAAAGTAACTCCGGTACGAGAACATTAAAGATTAGCACGTGCGGTGACAGTTGATGAAAGTGAGCGCAAATAGTTTGCGACTCGGGGAGAAAGAACCTATTATTTACCACACATATACATACACGCGTGCATACATTGTTTCACATGAATATGCATATTAAATAGCGAGCGTCTAAAAGCAAAGTTGATCGTAGCCTGTTTACTCTTAATTCCGGAAGACTTGGCACACAGAGTGTGCTAATATACTCCGCGATAAACAATTTACTTTAGATTCCTTTGCGTGACTTTTGTGTAAACTTGTAAGAACTTTGATAATTCCTGGTTATAATGCAAAAATATTTTTACGTTAATCTTGATTTCTTCAGCTCTCTGTTTATCATGTGTAAATATATATTCCTATAATCTAGATGAGAACGGGACTTGTGTATCACATTAAAAGTCAATTTAGATAGATTTTATTTCAAGCACACGACACAAGTACATTTTATTCCAAGTTGCTTCAAATGTCAAAATTGCACGATGACGTTTGACGTTTGACGTTTCGCGTATTGACTAATCTGTCTACAAATTTTCTATCGCGCTAAAGCGTCTTATCTTTCGCGATATATCCCAGATCTTTACGTAATTCGTCCACGGGCAAAATGGATGCTGAAATAGAGGAAGAGGAAGAAGCGCCGGCCTTTCTCTCCTGTTCGAGAGCATTTCGATTCTAATCCTTCAAGAGATGCAACGCGCGATTGATTGGACGACTATACACGCATTGCTACTTATTGTTAGTGAAACACGTTATGTAACTCGCTCATACATCGAGGTTTCTAATTGCTAATGCAAGCCATCGCGGCAAAATCTGTTCACGTGACAATTACTGGCGTGTAACGAAAATTTTCGGGGAATTTCGTCGCGCGTAAATTTGCAATATTAGCATCTCAAAAGTTAATTCGTATGACTGAACATGTACATAGCTAAAAAAATTGTATTGAGTTTAATAGATATCAGACATGTTCCAAACGGTCCATACAAATTTTTGTTAATTTAACGTAATATGGATATGGACGATATATTAAATGATGATACTAATATTATGTTAATATTTTAACATAAAATAAATGTAAACCTTAAAGTAATTTGAAATAAATTTTTTATATAAATATATTTTTAATGATAAAATTAACTTGGAAAAATGTTATTGTATGTGATTAATTACTCTCACTCTTATAGAATAAAATCATTTTATTTCTATAAATTTTAACAGATAGATTTTATCCTGTCACTAATATTAATAATACGGAACATATCTATTCTATAAAATTAAAAATAAATGCATATTATATTATTTTTACACTTTTTTTTCAGTTTTTCAATAACTTAACATTTGAGCAATGAATAAAAAAAAATCAAATTATAAAGTTTACAAGTTCATATACACAGTTCAAGAATTTTTTTGTAAAGAAATATTCGGATTAAAAATTCTTGCATTAAATATTTAACACATTGTTGTGTTAATTGAACTCAGTAATTAAATGTTAAATTATTAAAACAACTGAAAAAATGTAAAAATAACACAATGTGCACATATTTTTAATTTTACACAATAATTATGTTCTGTATTATTAGTGACACAGAATTTATCTGTTATAATTTACAGAAAAAAAAAAAAATTGATTTAATTCTATAATAGCAGTGAGAGTGATTACAGAGCGTCAATAATATTTTTTTCAAATTAATTTTGTCATTAAAAATATTTAGTTAATTTTTCACAAAATTTATTTCAGATTATCATCAAATTTGCATTCATTTTAGATTGAAATATTAACATAGTATCACCATTTAACGTATCCATATTGTGTTAAATTAACACATAAATTTTTATGCAGATATATATATATATATATTTTAATCCAAATTTTCCAACAATATATACCTACCTATCTGACAGTACTCTCATATACCTAGATCCCAGTTTCCATTCACATGCACCTGCGGGCGCGCGCGCGCGCGCATTAGACGCAATCCGAGAGCTCGACTCTGCATCACCACCACCAGCAACCTCATCCACCATCACCAAACCAGCCTCACCGAATCGCGGACACCAGCAGCGCCCGGCACCGACGCGACGCGACGCGACGCTGCGCTCCTGGTTCACGCGCGGGTTCACCAGACGTGAGGTGCGGTGAGGTGAGACGCGGAGGACGGGGAGAGATCGATATAGCGTGGGTGGATGTGCAGAGGTGCGGTAAGGCCACCGCCGCCAGTCGTGCTGTCGGCTGCATCAGCGAACAATCGCGCGCGCTCCTTTTTTCTATCCCTCTCTCTCTCTCTCTCTCTTTAATCGTTCCCCCTCTCGTCGATCTGTTCATATTTCCGTCTCATCCTCTTCTCTCTCTCTCTCTCTCCTTCTTTTCCCTCTCCTCTGCATCTCTTTTACGTCGCATCGAATGCAACCGATCGGATGCAGCGGGTAGTGTCGGGATCGCTGCATCCCGAGATGACGTGGTGATAAAGCGAGGGTTACGCGGTGATAAGGCTGATGACACAGTGGCACAGTGAAACGAACAGTGCGGTTTACGGGATCTACGGGATTTAATCGATCGGATTCGACGAGTGAGTCCGGAGATTAATCTACGCAAGATCATCTTGGAGATTTTCTCTCTTTCTCTCCCTCTACTCCTTTTTCCTTTTTTTTTTTTTTTTTACGCACGTGAGTGCGCGAGAATGCGTGCCACACGCGACTTTTCCCGGGGTTTGGAAAACCGACGTAAATTTCTATTCCGCGACTGCAATTCTGCGACGTAAAAAGGCGCGCTCTGGCAACGACGAATGCGATGAATGCCCGGTGCTCGCGAAACCACAGTTTTTTCCCACTGCGTATATCATATATTTTTTCATTATGGAAATTTTTCCGAGCCGCTGCGAGGCTCTTATGAATATGTTAAAAATTTTTAATGCGTCGATTCTCTGCGGACGAGAGACTGCGAAAACGGATTGCCTTGAATTGAGAGAGATCCTCAAATTTTTCCGCTTTATATTTTTCAATGTTATATTTTTTAAATAAAAATTTGCATGTATAATTTGTATGAATTTTTTACATGAATAATTTATATATTGGCTCAATATTATATATTTTTTCTTTCATTTTTTACAGAATTCTGTTATGTTTTTAAATTTACATTCTTTTTCATACAAATAAAATAAAATAAAATAAAAAACAAATTAAAATTAAAAAGTTAGAATTAAAATAAAAGAGGAAGTAATAAAAAGAGTAAAACAAAAAATCGAAATTTTTGTAAATTCTGTCTTATATTAGTTAAAAGAACGAAAAAAATATGTGAAGAAAAAATTTAGCGCGAGTCAGGTTTCTTGGAAAAAAAGGGAAATAATAAACCGTCAGTTATTGACTTTTCCACATGCCATCTTGCTTCCGTGTATATTTCCAGTGGTCTATACTACACTATTTATATACTATGCATTTTCCTTTGTCTCTCAGTTACGTTACACAATTTTATTTGTTTTTCTTCTATTGTATGAGATTTCCTTTAATAATTCCTAACTTCAATATTTGCATTAATATTTAATCGTCATATTTACTAGTTGGCCCTAGATCATATATATATATATATGATATTAAAAAATTAAGATTTATCAGAGAATTATTTTTTTTTAGCACGATGATTTTAAAATTAAGCGATGTTTTTTGCGGACGTAAAATTTCACGTCGAGCAAGTGACGCGACTTGCGAGTTGGAATTCGGGATGATCCGAATGTGTCCAAGTCGGTGCGGCCCGTGCCAAAGATAGCGAGCGGAGGAACGACGATTTTATCGAGAGCCGTGACCTGCCATGGAAAGGTTTAAGACCGTACGAGATGAGCCCCGTTGATCGCCTAATTGCTTGATTGAGCGTAGAAGCGTGAAATGCCCTTTTACTAGTCAAACGATCACCAAGCGTGGCATCGTTGATCTTAAATTAAGATCCAATGGCATATATAATCGCGAAGCATTTGATTTTGTTTATTGTACACATTTTATAATTTTATTTTATTTATTTATATATATATATATTTTTTTTTTTTATATAATTTATTTTATATATTTTATATATATTTTATATATTTTATTTTATATATTTATATATATATATATTTTATTATTTTATTTTATTTATATTTTATTTATATATTTTTATATATATTTTATATATTCTTATATATAATATTTTATATATATTGTATATATTTTAATAATCTTGCTCTCTCTACAAAATTGTGAAAGAGGGGCAGAAAAATGATACAATAAATTTTTATAAAATTTATAGAGCTTTATACTTATAAAAAGAAACAATTATTTTTTTTTACGATTTAAGTTTGAAAAGCCTTTATGATTACGACCAGAACGGATTTTAGGAACGGTAGGAGAACGTGACTTGTTACATTCGGGCAACCGTGTCGTACGTAAAGTCTGGAAAAATCATTTACGAGAGCGTAAAATCGCGAGTGAAACGATGCACCGAGATATATCTCGAGGGGAAGCGAGTAAGTTGGGACAATGGCGGGCGATCACGACGTGAATTTTTCAACGGATATTCTTCTCCTTCTCTTTCGTCGTATCTTCGAGAAAAACGCGTGTTACCACAGGATAATAATAACTCATCGTAGACGTATGCGCGCTTCGACCGGTTAATGCAAAATAGAAGAATCCAGAATATAACTATTAATATCCTCGTAAGCAGTTGAAGTTTTCTTCGATTTTGTATAGGATAAGTTTGTATAATATAATATAATATAATATAAGAATATATATAATATATATAAAAATATATAAAATATATATAAAAAATAAATATAATAAAATATATATAAAAATATATAAAATAAATAAATATAATATAAAAATAAAATGTATATAAAATAAAGAACATATAAAAAAATAAATAAAATAAAATTATAAAATATATACAATAAACTATTATAATATTCTTAGCTCAACAAAACTACTTTAATGCGATTATTTTCAAACAATTATCTGCAATTATTCATTGATTCTTCAAGCTGACAATTTTTCTCTCGGTTTAATTTAAAAGATTTAATATTAAAGCTAAATGAGATCTAACAGCTAATAAATAATAACTTCATGCATTAGGGATTAAAATTTAATATTCCGAGATTTTTAAAGTTAATCACGAATGAATTGATTCGATGCATCGAAGCGTTGAAACTTAGTGACAGGCCGGTCGAGCGATACTGTCGTGACATAATTTTTGCCCTCGCACTCTCACGACCTCCTCATTTGAATGACGCTCGCCCTCTACCTCGTTGATCTCCATTAAACTCCTTCACGGGAAATTCGGTCGTACAGGTCCTCGTATTATCGTCAATTACCAATTACGCGTCGATAAACGCGAGTAACGTCGTTAAGTGGATTATATCAAGTTCTATGACAGTGAGCGACGACAGTTTGTTTAGTAACGAATAAATATTTCATTTGCATTTAAATACAAATTTTCTTTATAGTTTAAAATTTTATTTATTTTATATTATTTATGTATTTTATTCTATTTATTTTTTATATATTTTATTTTATATATTTTTATATATATTTTATATATTCTTATATATATTATTTTATATATGTTGTATACTTTAATAATTTTTCTCTCTTTTTCTTTTCAAATGCAAATGAAATATTTATTTTAATTAGAATAAATATTTTAATATTTTTTTAAAATTAAATTTTCATTTTAATTAAATGCAGTTTTATTGGTATTGGTTTTCGTTTGTCCGAAATTAAGTGTAATTTTGCACGGATCAAGCGTAACGGAACGATTATTGCGACGAACATGGCGTCCCAGATATTAGTAATCAGAAGCTAATTGAATATTGCATCCATCTCTTGCATCTATTTCCTCCCACTCTACCTGCACGCACCGGAGAGCTTGATCCAGGTACATGAGGTCGATCACGCAGCCGCAGAACGGCGTGATAAATCCGTGGCACGCGGCGCAAACGCACGCATGTACCTTCCCCATGCTACGTGACCTTATACCCAGTGGCCCATATACGGCACAGATCGCGAAACTAGGTCATAATGCTCTCATTCTCTTATCTTTTTCCAATAATTCTTCATTTTCCAAGAAACTTTTTTTGGCCCGCCGACTCTAAATCTCAAAGATATTGCGACTATTCCTAATTTTAATCATAAAAATTACATTTATTTTGTTATATTATAATTGACAACTCTCATTTTTGAAATTCCGTAAGCCTTCCTGAGTAGAGGAAAAATAACGAGGTCTTTAATCGAGCTTGATCTTAGGATCATCTCAACTTCCCACTTATTGTCAGTTTTAAGGTATAATTTCATGTGCAGCAAAGAGATCACGTGATCAAAATGGACGAATCAACGACCACACTGTCATCACTCATTCAGTTCCATTTCAATCACGTGACCTCTCTGCTGCATATGAAATTGTACCTTTATGCTACTGAGCCATTGAACTTCCTACCATTTCTCTCTGCTCGTTTATATATGAACGTTACAAAAAAATTTCTCACTTTATTTAATTTCTTTATTCAAATACTTGTTTGACAAGCACATGTTTTTATTATTATAAAATATAGATATATTTTCTATCTGTTTATCTCTTTTCCTTTATGTCAATTGGTTTGGTCTAATTCCCTATTCGATCATAAATTGAGAAGCATTCAGTCGAATTTTCTGGAAAGAAGACGCATACTTATGTAAAAGCAGCCGTGACCCATATTCTCACTCCCCAGTCGTCCAACCTCTATAATCGCTAGGCACGAAGGGCGAAGGGAAAGAGAGTAATATGCACCCTGTAAGAGGGTGCGTCGACAGGCAGGGCGAGGCCGTTAATCAGGATCCTGAAAATGTCAAATGGCTCGAAATAGTCGATCGCGGAATAAAGTCGCCCGCGGCCACTTTGATTGTAAGGGAATCGGGAGTACAAAGCTTGTCAGAATCGTCCATTCTTCCTACGCGTCTTTAAACCTTTAACTCTTTCTAATGAAAAATTCACCGGCTGATAATTTGCTCTCCGGCGATTAGGAACGCAGGTAGATGTCGAGTCGCGAAAAGGTCGACATTTCGGCTTGTGGTAGCGGACATTTCGAGCGAGAAAGTTCATACAGACATGAGAAAGTTTGCACGAACTCTGTGATTAATCATATTAGGCTATCTGATTTTAAAATAGAATATTTTCCTTATTTGTGTGAGAGTATAAATAAATTGTGTTAATTAGAGATTAAAATTATTTTAATTTATTATGAATATTTTAATTTTGTTACTTGATATGCTCTATTAATATCTCAAATTAAAATTATTATTTTCCATTCAATTTTCTAAAAGATAAAAATATTTTGTCGTTTTATTTTTCATATTTAATTTCTAATTATATTGTGACGTAATTATATTGACATAATTGTCGTTATATTAATTTTAATTAAATTTAGACTGGATTTTCGAACTTTTATCACTCGCCATGTGAACTTGAGAAAGCATTCGAAATGACTAACCAATTCAGTGACTAATGGAGATAAGTGAAGTGTCCCTCCACATGAGATCTGCAGATCATGTTAATTGGTCGACAGAGTTCCATTCACAGAGAAGAAGAGCTCTTTGTGGCTGTTACGCTTCGCCGATAAGTGAATGAATCTTAAATGAGTTAACGGGCAGCTCCCTGTTTCTTGAAGAAAAATGCTCGCATTCTTCATTCGTGTCTTATCTTTTAAAATATTCTGTTTCAAACTTTCTTCTTCATAGCTTATATTAAGTGTTACATTTGGCTCCATGTGTCGCACATATTTTCTAAATTTTTTATATTTTTTTCTACTGTCATTTTTGCATTAAGGACGTATGTGACATATATCGAAATATTAACAAAAGCATTAAAATTTCATAGATTGTTCTACTATTTCTTCTGAATATTTG
>JBCEZV010190761.1:0-16462 GCA_039654365.1 Cataglyphis livida
TATATATATATATGCGGGAATTACGCGAGCGCCGATGGGAACGCGGATGTACACGCGCGCGGCCCGTTCGCGCCGCAGGCTCCGTATACATATTCAAATTGAATTATACGCGCTACCAGACGCGTTGATTCGAAATCATTCGACGGCTTGGCATCTCCAAAACAAGCTAGTATCACACCCCCTCCGCGCGCGTCAGCCGCCCGTCAGCCACCCCCTACCCCTCCCCCTCGCCCGTGTGAGTTTCTACTCTGCAGGGCTGTCGTCCCCTCCATCCCTGACTAATGGAAATTCTCGGCGAGAAGTTGGTTAAACGCATTCGCTTTGCATACGTATCGAAGCGCCTATTTGCCGCATCATCTCGTGCATCACTTGCCCGAGCGATACTTGGATGCAAACGTTGTTTTTGTCGAAATTTGAAAGTCGCGCATTTGGTATACCAATTCGGTCGGTTTTCGTTTGGTCAGCGATAACGAAATGTAATTATGCTATTGGAATCACAGAGATCGAAATTTGAATCTTTGTTTGATAATTCAAAAATTCTAAAAAAAAAAAAAAAAAAGAGAATACATCGCGTAGGGGAAAAAAAAAATTGAAATAAAATGCAAGTAGTAAACGATTATTCGTTTGTTGTCGGTGATGAAACAAGTGAGCGTAAGAAAGAACGTTTAGTAGGAGCATATGTCAAGGCTCGTAGCGACTGTATTCATTTCTTCCTGCTGAAAGAAGTGAATAAATTAAGAAGGCACCTGGCGCGGGAAGAGTAACGAATCTTCCGTCTTGTCTTTTCGTGTCGCCATGGAAATTATTCTTTGTCTTCCCTCCCCCTTCCCACCCTCTCTCCCCATTACCCCCCCCCCCGTTACTCGGCGCGCCTTTCCGCCATCGTTGTTTATCTCATTAAAGGAACGTGGAAAATGGATAATCCCCGGTTGACAAATCGCGCCTGGCGTCGACGGAGTCGGTTCTATGTTCGCTTCTTTCAGGAGCGTAACTTTATCGCTGGCGGAAAGAACGAACGGGAAGTGTCAGGCGGAAAGGGGTTTTAGAGTGCCCGCGACGCCAGGCGCGATGGATAGGAGAGAGTAACCGGGCCCCGGCGCCGTCGCTGGGCGGATAGGAAGCTCCGCTGTAATGGACGCTTTAATTCCATAGGAGAATAAATTGCAATTTTTCCGACCGTGCGACGTCCGCCGTGGAACCGCGAGAGCGACCGACCCCTCGTTAGCTGTACAAGCCGTGTCAAAAAAAAAAAATATCGTGATTCAATTTGAAGGGTTATACGCCGTCCTATATTAAAATCTTGAAACGATCAGGTCGACGGAACGATATTTGGCGACTGATCAAATTCAGGAGGCTACTATCATGCTTTTAACAGAAAAGAAACGTGTACGTAATTTTTTCCTATCTGGTCTAACGTTAATTTAATTAAAAGCGATGAAAATAAATCTCGAATATGTTTTTTAAATTCGTGAAAATATTTTTACCGTACATCTTTTTACGCCACAAAAGTTTATTTTAGTCGATCTTTTGAATTGTATGATAAGAAAAAATGAGGTCGCATTATTCTTAAGAGAATTTGATCCAATTTTACATATTCTATCCAAATTTAAATATTTTTCTACATTGATTTTATATTTATAGATAATTCATGCGCGAATAAATAAAATGTCGTTCCTATTTTTTAAATTAGCATTTATTTTTTATCTATTTTCGATAAATCGGTGTCATCAGAAATTATTTAATTGCGAAACTTTGATTAGCTCTCTATTATATATTCAGTATTTTCGTAACGAAAATTATATCTCATACAAATTTCGATTGATATAATTAATATGTTTATCCTAAAATGCAAATCGGGAAGTATAAGTGTATCGACTGTAAGGAAAACATTGACGTCGTATTTTTACTTTGTTTTATATAAATTTCTATTTAATTACATTTGCTTCGCTTCGATGTTTGTTTAAATAAACGCACATATTTTCTCATATTATACCAACGCAAGCGGCTGAAAATTTTCGATATTTTAACTCGAGCAGATTCCACTCAGCGTTGTTAACACATTATATTCGAGTAACGAGACACAAACTCGACCTTACGCCACGCTCGACCTACCTATCTCTGCCAGCTTTGAAATGTGTACACGTCAGCACGCAGAAGAGCACCGCGTATGTGGATGGAAACCCATTTAAATTAAATTAATATTTGCTGTGTGGCCAAACGCGAAGAGAGGCAACGCGATCGCACGCATGGTCGGATAGAGAGAGAGAGAGAGAACGAGTTTGGGATTTCGATACCAAAATGCGAATAAAGCTGGCGCAATTATTTATGATAAACCTATACGCATTTGCGTATGTGCATTTGCCTAGTGCATTGTCAATCCGTACCTTTTCTCCTCTCTATACGGCCACTTCGCCTTTATACGTCGCCCTTCATCCTACGAACATCATCGTTGGCTGATGCGACCTTATCGCGCGCACGTGTACATGTATTTATATATGTGTACACGCATATATAAATGGCCGCGTTTACAATCAACGCCGAGCGAGAGTCAGAGTGAGAGCGAGATAGCATCGGCGCGACGACCCTGCATCGGAAATTGCACACACGGCGGTATCGACCCGATAGACATGGACGGACGAAATTTCGAGCGACGTGGAATTCCCCGCGTCCTTGTTCGAATTCGGTCCTAGGTACGAGGCGAGCCCGAAATGACTCCCGATCCGTAATTACCGCCCCGCTTCGTTTCCATAAATGAGCCCTGCGTACGTTACGCCGCGTCGCGTTTACGTATTATTTAGAGGCCCGGGCGTATATATCAGAATCCGTTTAAATGCATCCCGTATTCGTTTCGCGATTCACCGCCACCAAAACTCGCCCTCGACAGCCCGCGGGAAACGCGTTAATGTAATTGCCGCGTATTTTCAGTAATTTTTCTATAGCGATACGCGAAAATCACGGCTTTAATACGTCGTATTTTGATATTAATTAGCGATAGTACGTACCGATTTCGCTCGGGTGTGCCATTCGGGGATTTACCACGTGACGAAATTCATTGAGGCATTATCAGCCCAACTCATCGGTCGAGCAACCGGTGCTCTATCATCTCTTTGATAATCGAAGATTCTGAATAAATTAATTATCACCATTCTGCTTTCGCAGAATTCTCTTTCTTTTTTATTTTTATTTTTATTTTATTTTATTTTATTTTTTTTTTTTTGCGATGTCGCGAAGCATCGTTCTCAAACGCGCTAGCCTCGAATCGATTTTATAATACTTTCGGTAGTCAGTAACGGGTAATGTTATTCAAATCACATGCAGATTGCACCGTTATCGGCTACTTTTTCAATTACGACGTGGCGGGCTATAAAATGTAATGCCGACACCGGGGGCAAAACTTTTTCTCCAAGTTATCTGAGCCCGTGCCGAATAGCTATAAACTTTAAGTATGAGATATTGGCCTTGTGCATTTTTATATACGGATCGCGATCGATTCGGGCCAAGTCGCGATTACGAGACGTGACACTGTATCCAATCAGATTCGTGTCGAGCGTGCAAAACCTACATATTCGGGACAGATAGATTTTCCAAAACATGGTTCTCACAGCTCGATCACGCTAAATTTTAGTTTACGCGAAATAACTCTATTACACGACGAGGAACATTTATTCGCGTATTTATCGCGCATAGAATTTTATTAGCGCTTAGAATTTTATTAACTTTTCGAGGATACGCAAGAATCGCCCTGAAAGAGTCTCTACATTCTACGCTACTATTTTCATTCCCGCTAAAGCATCTCCCCTCATCCGCGAAACGCTTCCCTCTCTTTCTCTCTAAAAGTGAGTCCGACATTCATTTCGCGAGATGCAACGGCGGCGTGCCTCGCTTTTCGCAATCTAATTTTCACCAACGTTTAATCTTTATGTACACTCTCCCGCTTGCGTGCAACCCAGCCGCGCGAGTCTCTCAGGAAAGGATAGAGAGTGGCGCGTGTAAGCTTTTTCAATATTTTTCGAGCCGTGCTATTACTCCCGTCTTGACAACGCGCCTCTACATCTCTCTCTCTCTCTCTCGCATGCTTTTCTTTTATCGTTTCCGTCGAAATCACATTCATCGGTTTCCACTGCGTTTTTTTTTTTTTTTTTTTTTTAATTATCTCACTGAAAATGATTTATTCGCGGAAAGTAAATAGAATGGGAAATGAAACAACTTTGAATAGATAAATGTCAGCGGCTAAAGCAAATTAGTCTCCAAATATTCACCGCATTTTCGTGCTCGCGCTCCAATTGCTTATATCAAAAATATATTGCGGAATTAATTCTTCGCCATTATTGTTCCGAAATTCATAAAGATTATGTCCCGTTACATTTGCGACATATATTTTCAGCCAATAGTCACATTTGATAAATCAATTATTGGAATATAATAAGTTAATAGCCGTGCTAGAGATATAACGGTGGTCAATGAATGTACATGCGCGTCCACTAGCTTCATTTCGATCTATTCAAATTAAACAGAAATTAGGCATTAATAATTACAGTTATTGCATGTGTAGAGACACATTTTATACAACCGTATGTACATAATTTATTTTTACTTGGAGTGTAGAGAGAAGGAGGGTGTATGGGGAGAGGCTGATTCAAATATCATTATCAGATTTCAGAATTATTACTGCGCAAGAGCTAATAATTGTAGTAATTACGATTTCGAAAAACGAAGCAAAATCGATACAGCTGTAAATTACGCGAACAATTAAATTGAACAAATTGCTCATTGGCATTGTTATATCCCCCGCAGGCTTTATCTACATCGCGTTTTGAATTGCTGAACTAGAATGGAGAGGATGGCAGCAGAGTTTCTTCGTCAACGACCCTTTTCCTATTTCTACTCTCTATCTCTCTGTTGTTTCGCCATTCATCGACTTTTAATGGAATCGAACAAACGGTCACTTTTAGCGACGGAAGATCGAAAACTGTTGCAGTTGGGAAATGGATTCGCTGCCGCGTCGCAATTTATCTGGCATCGCTCTTCCGTACAAAGCCGAAGTTTTCGAAAACGATATTTTGTAATACGCATTGTACATTTTTATTGATTTAACTATGCATAATTAAAGTTTTCATAAATACTCCGATACTCCATGGCAAGAGTAAGCGAAAAATGAAATTAACGCAGCTTTTCAACTTACTTTATCACGAGTTATAAATAAACATTTGCGTGGCGCTTGAAAATTATATCGTAGGTTTACGAGATAAAATCGCAGCGGAATTATATAAAAAAGCACGAGTGCGTAGCGAAAGCAGTAAGTCGCGGTCTTGTTGCATGCATATGTATAGGTATTTCGTGTGTACGCAGCGACCACAGTCACCTAATGGACCTGTTACGAGCAATTCCGGTAGAACGACAATCGCGTACGGTAGTACAATGCGTTCGTACGAGTAATTCCGAATGAGCAATTCGATCAAAAATTCCCGCGTTCCCGCGCTCGTGCGCGTTGGCGGAATAATATTTAGCTTAAATTGCGCTCAAGCGAAGCGTGCGTGAAGCATGGCGGCATCCAAACTGCATTTGCAGGATTAGAGTAGGCGTATCTGTCAACTTGTGGTATCGTCCAGTCGCTTTTTTGCAAATTTCATTTTTTTTCATCGCGGAAACGACGAAACTATCGCTCACTTCTCAGCTACACCTTGTCTCCGTTTCCTTCGCAAGATAAATTTTATCTGCTTTTATAAAATCAGCTTATATATACTTACTTTAGGAAATTGCTTTGCTGTTGATTTATGATTTTATAATATAATTTATGTGATCATTTCTTTTATCCTTTTTCTATTTTCATTACTTTGCATTTATTTTTATTTAATTGGACAAATTCTAAGTTTTTTAAATTATGAAAATTATAGAGAGAAAGAAAAAGAGAATGACGGAAAATATTTTTATAACTTAAAACATTATATATCCTCTTTATATGTCCATGATGCATTTAATTTATTACTTTCTTTGAAAGTAAAAGTCTTGCATGAATCAAAGGCATTTTAAAATTATTATATTTTGCGAGATGTCGCATCAATATTTACCGTAATAAACCGCTGTTTTTCTTCAACTTTACATTCTTCTCCTTTTTAATGGCGGATAAAGAGTGCCACTTGATGATATGATATTTTATGATAGGATAGTCACCGTTTTAAAAACGCTGCAATAAAATGTCACGCGAGCCGCGAAATTCCGCAACTCTCCCAGAGTGATTGCGCTTCGGATTAAAAAGTTTTTTTATTGTGCGATGCGCCCCGACGTCGTAAAAGTATGTCTAATGATCTAGAAAGAGGGAGATGCCGTAGCAAGTAGTAGAAGTCGAGTTTATCGCGTACCGGGACACCCGTAAACGTTCGTCGGACAGACATTTTTCGGTCGTGAAACGATCGTATAAACGCCAGCATTAGCCCCCGGCAGCGCCGAGATAAACATTCTTTGGGCATACCTCAGCTGGAAAATCACATTTTATTATTATCCATTAGTCTCGTCGTGGGATAGGCGATAAAATCGGTGCATCGAAACAATCAACAACCGACGTTGGATAATGTTTGACTATAAAAAGATAAGATTGAAAATTCTTATCGACGCTTGTCCATTTTCTCGCAAAGTATGTGCTTCATTTATTTTTATTCAAACTCTCAACTTGCGAAAAGAATGCTTATAGATGACGCATCGATTTCTCCCCTTATAGTCGACACGATCGCGAAGTTCCGAGACCAATTTAATACGGCGACCCGGTAGTCCCGCTTTAGATAGCGCAGTACCTTTCCCAGGGTGATTCTTTTTTACGTTTTCTCTCTCTCTCTCTCTGTCTCTCCTTCTCTTTCTCTCCGAGAAGGAGAGACATCGGAGCGAAGCCGCGGCGTAGGTCTGACAAAGGAGAGCGTCACATCCATCCATCTTGCACCGGCCGTCTCTTTATTCCCGGGGTTAAAAGCGTAGCAGCGAAGGCAGTTTGGACTTGCCGCCGCACTAAATCCACTAATTTCGGTCACCGACTTCTGGCCCAGTGCATTCGTCGCCGTCGCCGCCGCGTTCGTCGTGCGATCGATGACAGGAGAGATACGTCGCTTTTGCCCGACGAGTATAAATTCTCGCGAGCGCAATCAGATGAGATTTTTAACATTAATTTGTAGAAGGCTATAGCGAGCGCCCGCTCAGGAACCCAATACAATTATCAGCTACGTTATTCTCGGCGTTTTAATTGTTTTACGAGAGATGCGCGCGCGAATTCCTCGCTCTAAAATCCCGGAATATATTCTGCTTTTCTCGATCGTCAAGCTCTGACCATTTTTGCATATCAAGATTTTTTTCCGGCTACCGGCACAAAGCTTGACACTCGACGCACCGCGATACGTCATCCCTTTACATTTTACCTAAAATCTACGAAAGCCATTTTAAATGATGGAAAGTAGACTAATGACCCGAATTGCGAGAAGACTAATTACCTTAGCGGAACCGACGTAGAAAGAAAATATCTGCGTAACCGAGGTCCGCAATTTTCCTTTGCAAATTAACGTTTTCCATTCCGGCCGAGCAAGCGAGCGTAACTTTGAACTTTTTACTTAAATTTTAATACGAGAAACGCTAAAACGCATAATATTCATGAACGAAAGTTGTATATGATTTTTTGCTACTTTGCGATTTTTTATTGCAAAATTACATGATTTTCAGTGCAAATGAATGATATCATTCTTTTTGTTATATATAAATATAATTTCATATTTTCTGCTTGTTAACTTTTCAAATAAATATTAATATTTTACATGATTTTATCTTGCTGTTAATACAGTTGTATAAATCTCTCTCTCTCTCTTTTTCTCTCTCTCTCTCTCTCTCATTACTACGCATAATTTAATAACTCTTCATTACGTACGCGAAGAGAAATTGAAGATTGATATAAAAAAGCTGCAAAATAAAAAGAAAAAAAAATTGCTAAAAATTATTTTCTATTATCTTTTAAGCTGTATGTAATGTATCTAAAACATTTCATTATGAAATATTGGAAGTAATTACCATTTATGAAAACTTTACATATATTTAAAAAGAAAATAAATTTTTAATTAATAAATATGAACTAAAAAGAGACTCGCAGCCCTTTTTGTGTCCAATTACGTCCAATTCTCCAATGACGGAAAAGAGAAAAAAAATTATTTTTTTACGAAATACGCAATGAGGCGACGAAGCCTCAAAATAAAACTCATAAAGCAGTCTTGCCGCGTGACCATTATACGATATAGGGATAAACGATAATTCTATTGTGAGCCGAGTCTAATCAGAGAATCCCGTGTGATCTTTTGTTCGCAGGTCCGCCGACGATCCTGGTGAAGCCGCAGTCGCAGCAGGTGAAGGCAGGCGGAATAGCGAGTTTCTACTGCACTGCGGAAGGAGCACCGCCGCCGCAGATACACTGGCGAAAGAACGGCAAGAGAATTTCACGTAAGTCTGTGTTTTCGCGAAATTCTCTCTCTCTCTCTCTCTCTCTCTTTCTTTCTTTCCCTGTCGTTCGTGAAAGTACGTGAAAATATTTTCTAGCTCGAGTTACTAAGATAATAATTTTTTTAAAATGCTTTCACGCATAAACGTTTTGGTCGCTAATCCGCAAAATAAATGTATCCGAGCGATCACACATGGGTTATTCACATTCGCGGACGACTCGCTAATCCAACGAGGAATATTCGACGAGATAATGGCTAGCGATCGCTTGTAACGTATCCTGGACGAACAATTCGCGCGGGGTGAGCGCGAACGGTTGGGGGGAGGGGGAAGGGAAGGAGGGAGGGAGGGATAGGTGATAACAGGGGCGGGCCACCCGCTCACGAAATTTATACAGACGCGCGCGATCCAATTCCCATTCAATATTTCTCGGGCCGCGGAATTGGATACGAGAGAGGACACACATACCCCCTTTTATTAGATTCCGCAACGGCGCAATTTTCGATCTTATATACCCGTGTGAATCGTCCGCCCGTTGCCGCCACCGCCGATCATTTTCGCGCGTGCTCTCGATCGCGCCGCGGTATTTTCTCTCGCCTTTTATGACGGGAGTATTCCTTTTTACGGGGCGCATACGTCCGTACCCTCAATCTTTCGTCTTATGTCGGCAGAATCCCAGTCTCGCTACGGGGTGCATCAGTATGAAAATGGTGCTTTACTGCGGATCGAACCTGTCAAGCCAGGACGCGATAATACCGTCTACGAGTGCGTAGCTGAGAACGGAGTCGGTGACGCTGTTTCGGCCGAGGCGACACTCACCGGTTACGAAGGTAAGTGCCATTATATTATCGTTTATCAGCATCTTATTGGGTACCTAAGTCGTCGTACAGACGCTCCCGAGTTTATATGTAATATTCAGAATATTCAGAACAAGAATGAAAAAAAAAAAGAGTCGTTAACTGGGGCTGTACGTCTTCAAAATTTATTTTGAATTTATTATTCTATTTTTTTTTTTTTTTTTTTTGCATTTTTCGATTAAATATCGAATATTATTAATGCGATTCAAACGTTTCTTTTAAACGATTTTACTTAAAAACTAATCGTAAATTCAATTTTCCAACCATTTTTTTCTTACACGCACAAATCTGTCTCTTGTTTCCTTAAAAATCTGCGAATGTATATTGGTCTATTCGAAAGTTACATAAGAAGTTTTGCAATATGCGAAAGTTTGCAAAGTAGATACATTACATCGAAGAATATATTAGAACACGCGTTGTTATTACAATAATTGTGATTACGTTTGTAAACAAAGCAAGCACATAGATAATAGAATCCTCTGCAAGCATGAAAGCATGCAGCAAGGATTTTCCAAAAGTAAATAAAATGTAACAATTTTCATGCTACGGAAGCCGCGAAGAAATGCATCACTCTACTCTGTCGTGTAAAATTTTGCTTTTACGATGGCACCGCGTGAAAGAAGGAAGAGAGCATCCTTATTTCGAAACTACATGCCTGAGCATAATTTTCGTCAGCAAGCTCGTGCTCAAAAGGACTACGTTATACGGTATGGCGGAAAGTTTTAGTTTTATCCTTCTGGTAGAGAAGGATAGTAGCGGTGCCGAGGAGGAACATACGGTTTTGTATTTTATAACAAAGTCACTTGCCTTAGGAACAGTTTTCCGGGCGATCCCGCGTAATAACTATTAGCGCTATCGGGGACGTCGCGCTGCGTTGTTTAATATTTAAAGGAAGCTTCCGGGACAGCTGCCACCGTTTGGTAATGTTTGAAGCTTTAAGCTTTCTATCCCGCACTGTGTAATTTGACTGCGTCGTACGGATAACGGCTTCGAAACTGATTAGTGATTAAAACCTCGCTTAAATGTACGTTAAGTCTGCTGACGTGGATGGGTGTGCATTATTTATTTGTTATTTATATTCTTGAATCGACAATCTCGCGCGTTGTGACGCTCGACTACATCATTTCTTAATTGCTGCCTCTTAAACGAAAATTTTAAAATTTTTCAGCCACGTTAATATATTAATACTTGAATATTAAACCGTACATTACAATATTTGCCAAACTTTGATCGCGTGATTACATCAATAAATAGCGAGGTGAACCTTTTTGAATTTAAACAGAAACTTTTTTTTCTTGCTTTCTTAATTATGCAGTATTTATACGGGCAGCTTTAATGGTGTCCACTCTTTGGCGACCAGGTGGTAGACGTAATAAGAAAAGGGAAAAAAAAAAAAAACGCGGCACCGCTAAAGAGTAAAAACCGTTTACTCTTTTCTCGGAGGAGAATCTCTTAAAGTTTCGCGAAACGTTTTAACTGGCTTGTGGCCAGTTTCATAATGCGATTCTAATTTCGTCCCGTGAATATCTTTGCTCATGCTTCCCGCAATGGAAGAGAGAAAAAAAAGCATTCGACTATTCCAGTTGTAGCGTTTTCCAGTTTTCTTTATTCCGACTTGTTTTCGTTTATCGATGGTGCCAAGCCGGATGATCCAATATGCGCGTTCAAACTTTTTTTTTTCGACCTCGATTGTCGGACATTTCCTATCAATGCTGTTCGCATCCGGCGACCCGGTTCCTCGTAAATCACGGATATTCACTTGATTCTCCAAAACCTCCGCCATGATTTCAATTTATTTGTTATAAAGTTGATTCTCTGGCCAGATGAGCGTGTTCCCATGGGCGCAATAATAAACGCGCGCGTGCGCGGGCCACCATGAAATCAGTATTCGTCAAATTGATCGTCAGTTTTTTGCCATGCCGTTTTATTCGCGTCTCCATTTTATTTGCGGATCATTAATGCGAGCCGACCGAGAGAGCGAGTTTTCTGATGAATGAAAATAATTTCAGCGCGAGCGTCTCACAAAGCAAAATGCATTCCATGTCGATTGCGCGGCATCATTTGCTCTGTGTTTCTGCTTGCGCTAAGAATAATTCAAGCTCTTATCCGCTAGACGTGAAAAAGATTTTTTTTTTTTTTTAAAGAAAAAACTTTTGACAAAACACATAATTAATTTCGCCCATGTATTCTCGAACTAAAGGCCAAATTGAAGTTGCGCGCTATGAAAAGAGATGATCGCCGAGCATGCTCGCTAATTGCACGCTAAAACGCAAGAGCTAAGCACGTGTTTTTTCGTTGAAAGTTCAACCGACTAATCGCTGACTTTCGGCAATGTGCGCGCGTGTGTGCTTTTATGTCTGTACATTTTTCTAATGTGTCCCCGCCCCTGTGTCGCAAAATTGCTGACGCACGGCTTCCTTTTTTTTTTCGTGTAAACTATTTTTACGTCTCGTATAAAAAAACTTTTGAAAGCGATTATCCAATATTTTAAGCAAAGTTTTTTAATTACAAAAATTGTTAAAAAAAAAAAAAAAAAAAAAAAAAAAAACGAAATAATATTCTTGATAAGCGAAATATTTTCACAAAGTCTATGCGCTCCTCTATTTATCGCCACACGTAAGCTCACGTCAGCCATATCGACCCCTTGCTGTACGTATACCACGCAAACTTCGTTATCCAATCCATTGATACGATAAATACCTGCAAGCTCGCGGTAAAGCCTCATTCGGATAATGCGATTAATTGTTAGCCGAGGCATGTAATGATATAATGACGTAACGATCGCGCGGTTATATGATACGCGAACATACAGAAAACAAAAACGCGCAAATGATTAGTCAGATAAATGGAAATATTGACCGACCATCTACCGCTTTATTTATTCTGTTTTATTTGTCATACTTCAAAAATACACATTCTTTTACGGCGCTTGTTATTTGATAATGCTGTATCGAAAATGATATTACGCGCTCTCTCTCTCTCTATATATATTTTTTTTTGTTACAATAAAATTTTATCAAAGTATTTCTGAAAAATATTTTTCGGTAAAGTTGCTGCGTACAATAATAATATATTTTCAATAATTGCATCTCGTATCAAACAAATTGAACGCTTATGAAACCACACTAAGAGCTAGTGCAAATGCGATGCGATGCGCCAGAAACATCGGATATAATATAAGGATCAACAGACATTACGGGAAACACCCGCATTGCTGCAGTAGAATTTTCATGAGAATATTCTTTCTCTTTTCCTCCAACGGCACCACCATTCTTTCTTATGGCAAAAATCTGAAAACCATTTCGAGATACGTGGCTGGGAACATCGTACCAGCTTCTTGTTATCATTGCGGTTTTATTCCGAATGTCTGCTCTCTATCGTAATCCGGGATCGCGAATTATTTGTCAATCTTATCGAAATCATCAAAATACACATTCAATAGCAAAGTAATACCTTGTATTTTGACAAAAAAAAATGTTAGATTTCAAGAAGTAGAATTATAATAATATAAGCTTAACATAAATAAAAAATAATAAATTATTTCTTTCCCTTAATTTTTAATGCATATAATATATATTTTCTAAATTAATATTTTTATTTTTTTTTAACACAAAGATAAAATATTTAATTTTATTATTTCAAGACATAAAATTATATTGCTATTCAAATCATATTCGTTTTTATTGATAGAGATTGTTGATTTTGTCAACGGCCAGCACCTAAATTCGTTGTTTGAGCAAGAACATTGGACAATACAATCTGAATTTAATACAATGGTAATTGCGCGCCAACAAGTAAGAGAATAAAAATTTGCACGATTTACGTGAGAATTTGTCGTGATGGCGACACGGCAATTCCTCGCTTCCAGGATTTCCCGAAACGCGGCTGCACTTCTTGCGCGTGCACGACAAAAACAGATTGTTGAATTATTGGTTGCGTTTCTCTCGACGGGATAATGTCGTTTTCCGGTGATACGTTCTTGGATCGATGTTTCCCTTGTGCGAGCAAAACAACGCACGTGCGAGGGCTCCGTAAGTTTCGACGGACAAATGAAAGATCCGACAATTCTCTCGTTTTCTCGCGTTTTCGCGTTGCACGAAAAGTCATGCAATGTTAAAGACGAAGGATTGTGTGTCGTGTCACGTTTTCATTCCCGGGGCGATTCATCGCGCTCTATCGCTAAATGCGCAAAGTATATTAACCCTCCCTGATGATGCTGCCCCAATTTTGCGTCCCCTACAGGGACGTTTGGAATTAAATTTGCACGAGAACTAAGTGGCGTCTTTGGTTCTCGGTAGCCGCGTCGAGTGAACTATCCACTTCGTTCTGCATTCTCCGCATCGTAACGTCGAAAGTTTCGATGGGAAATGCTCGTCTCCTCCCTTTCGCGTTCTCCTTTCCCAAAACTCTGTTGCGAAATAATTCTTTTTGCAATGCCATCAACCGCTGAATCAACGGAAGCGGAAAACGATACCGTTTTAATTGCTATTGTACAATCGGCACCCGATGTAAGAACGCGTCGATGGTATTAAGAATGGAAATTGCGTTAAATCCTGCACAGACGCGAATAACGAATGAACAATAGTTCTATGGCGAAATGCGCACTGTTACCTTATTTCTTCCGCTTTGCCGCAGCTCGTAGAGCGGTAATTAAGAGAGCGTTACGCTGCGGGGATCGATGCGTTGCGATAACAGCGGCATTATTTTAATGAGACGTTGTAGCATTCATTTAAATTTTTTTTATTTTTCTGCGAAATATTTCTTTTTAAACTAATCTTGCGCAGATTAAAAAGTCTATGCAAATTGTTTAAATAAGATAATTTGACACTTTTTACATCTATAGATATTTAATCTAGAATTAATTCTTCTTTTTTTAATCAGAATTTCTGACATAATTATCATTTACTACAAATTTTTAATTTTTTATGACTGAATATTTTTTTTTTAAGTCTATTTTTAAATTAATTTTTATTATCTGTATTTGCATTTTTCTCTTTCTTTTTTTCTGAAACTTGATTCTCCAAAAATCTTACTTATTACTTTATTCTTATGAATTGTTATGAAAACTTTGTTTAGTTTGGGATACATTCTATGACGTTAATTTATTTATTTAAGTCGAGTTAATCTCGATATAATAAATACATTATACAACTCTAACCATAATAGTTGGAAAAGATAGAAATTCATGATTTTTAACTTTTGTTTCGATTCAAGTGAGCAAGTACTCAAGCGAATGTAAAATAAAGTTTACGCTCGATGTTTTGCCATTTCTTTAATGTTTCCGAACTCCAACGGCTTGCCTCGAAAGGACTCAAATGATCAGAATATTCACTGAATTCGATACTTAATTAGCAATTTACGTTGAGATTTCTTTTTCTTTTCTCACCGATTCCCTTGCTATTTGACTTTACGCCCTCTATGCAATTCACTATTACTGACTTTTTTTGCTAGTATGCCTTTGGATGCGTAAGAAAAATTGCGAGGAAAACAACTGAGTCTTGTTCGTTTTTCTTTTAATCCTCCGCTTCGCGAAGAACCTCTTTTTGAGCGAAATAATTTGGATAAAAACGCTTCTCGAATTAAAACATTCAACCTTTGTCAGGTTGAATGTTTTAATTCGAGAAGCGATTGAACATGTTGAAAACGTATTTACAAACTAGCTAAGACCGTCTCGATAGACACCATAAATAAATAACGTGCTTCGTTTATATTCGTTTTCGCTATATACAAATGTCGATTTGAACAAAGTAGTTAAGAATGTAGAGATTTTATGATCCTGCGCAATATTTAATACTATTATTTTCAGAGTATCATTATGAAATAATATTTTAATTGATTAATGTTCAATTAATTATAAAATAATTATATAATTAATTATATAATAGAATTATTTGTATAATTATTTTTAAATATTTTAATTGAATATTGCTGAAAATTTTTCCAAAATGACTTAGATCGCGAATGTAATAAAAAATTTTAAATGCAAAATAAATAAACATTTTAATCCTCTCTTAAAAAAGACATGTTAAATCGATACTCGCAAGTACTGTTGCTTCTTTTCCTCCATGTTAATTAAATATCTCAATACTACGCTGTACTTCAATATTAATAACAACTTGTCTGCGTATTTAACAATTCAAATATTAAGTATATGTGTATAATTTTGATTTAATTTAACTTGTTTAAACTAACCGCGCGCCCTACTCGTGTTCCTTAACCGCGTGCCTTATTCGCGTATCCTAACCGCGTTCCCTAACCGCGTACCCTCATCGCGTATCCTAAATTTACTTTATGTATCTACGCATTTTGGCCAATGTTGGCCGCCTATTTTGCGTAGCCTATATCTACTCTTTGAGCCAGTTGAGCTTACCTTTTGTTGCCTCTGTCTATATTCTGAATTGATCTCTAATCAGAGATTGAAAAAGGAGATACTTCTTTTATCGCTGGCTATTTATTAGCCGGCGAATAACTATAAAATTATTTTTGCGTTTGTAAGGAGATAAACTCCTTTTGGCGGCTAATTATTGTCGCCGCAAATAAGCACAAATATTTCACGCTCGTTGATGATCGTACGATTTTACGATCGTTCGTAGAATATTTATTTTAATATAACTTTATTTTAATTGAGACAAAGCCAAATTATCAATCAAAATTTTGATTAAAAAAATTATATTAAATTATGATAAATATATAAATTGAATTAAAATTTATATATTAATATAAAATTTATATAATATATAAAAATAATTTGTATAATAGTAAATAAGATATACTAATAAATTATAATAAAATAAGATTAATTTTCTACAAAACATTTATGCCATTTATTATCATATTATAGGTGATTAATTGATTGAGTGATTTGGTCTTTCAAATCAATTAAAACAAAGTTTGAGAACAATGTACAAACAAATTTTACGATGAATGAGCTACAAGAAACTAGACGCGCGTCATAAGAATAAGTTACCATCATATAATTGATAATAAGTTACCATATGTAATTGATAAAATTACTAGCATTCTTTATTCAATAACTCAGGTAAAATCTGACAAATTGAAAAAAAAAATATTTTCTATAATCTTCCATTTTTAATTTTGACTTTAATTTAATTTTGCAATGGCTGTAATGTACTTAAATATATATA
>JBCEZV010191375.1:0-16231 GCA_039654365.1 Cataglyphis livida
CTTTCACAATCGATTTGCCTCGGCGCGTGGCTCGCTTCGTCAGCGTTTCGCGCTTGTAACGTTATACGCCTTTCGCACTATCTCGCTTTAATAATAATCTTATTAATAACTTTTAATTACTTTAAATTAATAATAATTTGTTTATAGCTAGTTGGGCTATAACAATATCAATGGCTTGTAGTCTGTTATTATTTTAAATTTTGTGCCGTACAGATAAGGTCTTATAATATTTTACTGCCCATACTATGGCTAATAGCACTTTTTCAGTCGTATTGTAATTATGTTCAGTTCGCGATAATATTCTGTTGGCGTCAAGCAATCGGTCGATCTTGGCCTCCTACTCTTTGCGATAATATAGTGCCGATGGCGTAATCTGACGCGTTCGTTGTTAAAAGAAATTCCTGTCTGAAATCGGAATATTTCAGTACAGGGGGGTAATTTATTTATTTATTAAAGTCTTGAATGCGGTTTGCTGCTCACCAGTTCATTCAAATTTTTTTCCCTTTTTTGTTAATCTTATAAGGGGTTTGGCAACTTTAGAAAAATTCTCTATAAATTTTCGATAATATCCTAAGCCTATAAAAGATTGTATCTCTTTGATTTTGGTTGGCGTTGGAAATTCTCGTACTGCTTGTAGTTTGGAGGGATCATGTCCGATCCCTCCAAACTACAAGCTTCTCGGTTACTATGTGCTCTAAATATATTACTTCTTTTCGGAGGAATTTGCACTTATCAGGTATGAGATTTAGATTGTATTTTCGCAATCTGCTCAATACTTCAATAAGTCGCATATTATGTTCCTTTAGGCTTGCTCCGTATATGGCTATGTCATCTAAATACTAAGCATTTTAATCCTTGCAATCCAGTTAGCACGGAGTTCATTAATCCTGGAATATTCTGGCGCGTTCTTTAATCCAAACGGCATTTTATTGAATTCAGTGTCTGTATGACGTAGAAAATGCTGTCTTGTATTTATCCTGCTCAGTCAGGGTTATTTAATGATAATCTGACGCTAGATCTAAAGTGGAAAAATATTTCGCGTTTCCCAATTGGTCTAGTATGTCTATTATATTAGGTAACGGAAAGGAATTGCCGATGGTTAAATCGTTCAATTTCCGGAAATCTATAACTATTCGTAATTTTTGTTTATCGGATGCGTCGGCTTTCTTAGGAATCATTAGCAATGGAGCGTTCCATTGACTGGTACTTGGTCTTATTACTTTATCTTTTAACACGTTCCGTGCCACGTGTACCACCGGTGGTACATGTTAAATCTAATCTTCAGGCCACGTGTACCACCGGTGGTACACGCAATCATATTTATTTAATGCACTGAAAACATACATTTTATGACAAATGTAATTTTGTAAAATATATTTCTACCAAAAGAATGAGGTATTGTGCAAAATGCAGTATAGAACAAAACACATAAGTTTATTTAATTGTTACATATACAATAATTAATATTTACATTTAACGGTGGATTTTGTTAAAGCAAAGGAGACATAAAGACGGATTTCTTGGGCAATCGCTGCAAAACGTCATTACTCTTATAGTTTTTTGTCTTGCTACTTCAGTACCGAATTTTTTTACGTTTTGTTTATAACAAGAAATGCAACGTTTTCTTGCTGTCGTCGCTTTGCCCTCTTTTTTTTTAATTTTATGCCGTTTTCTACAGTTTGTTGCAGTTTCAGAAGGCGAGTTGTTGTTTTCATCTTCACAGTAACATAAATAATTAGCTAATCGTTTTCTAAATTCTACTATTGATATAGGCCTTTGATGCTGAGCATTATATAATATCAAAGCATTTATAACTGATGTGTTTAAGAGAAGCTCAAATGCTACTTTTTTATACCATTTGAGAATTTTACGTAACGGACTACTGTATGCTGCCATTTGGTCAGAAATGTCCACAGAACTCTTGGCTTCATTGTAATCAATCACCAGTTTCGGTTTAATGATATCATATCCTTTTTTTCTAACAATAGCCGTCTCTACAGAATGTTTGGTTGACAATAATAGGACATCCCGTTTGTCCTTCCATTTCATCAATGTTATTCCATTTTTGTTTTCTTTGGCAAATACTTCTCTTCGCTGTAATTTTTTTTGCACTACTTTCGAAATTCTACGACGACTTGAACGAATTGTTTCAATTACATGAGTATTTCTCGCAATAAGTTCTTCGGCTAAATCTATGCTAGAGTACCAGTTATCAATACAAAGAGTATGCCCCTTATTAAAAATATTTTGGCAAAGCAACATAGCAACCGCTTTAGGTGTAATTTTCTCGTTGCCAGATTATTGACCGCAGTAAATTTCAAAATTGTACGTATATACTGGTTTAAAAATAATTTGAATAATTTTACACCATATCTGTGCCGTTTATTTTTTATATATTGTCTAAAAAGAAGACGGCCGCGAAATGGTACTATGGACTCATCAATACATACTGTTTCTGGTGGATCATATTTTCCATAATTTTCTCTTAGTTTATCAATAATAGGTTTTATTTTATAGAGGCGGTCTCCAACATTTGCATTTTCATTATTCACCAAAATGCATCATTCGTAACAGTAACTCAAAGCGGTTTCTTGCCATTACTGATGGTGGAAAGCTTTGAGCGAATGTTGGATCTTTCGACCAATATAAGTTCATTTCAAGCAATTTTACTAATCTCCAGATGAGAAGGCCGAAAAGTTTTTTATCTCATATTTGGTAGTGGGGATCCATTTGTTCAGACGACATGACAGTTCCTGAGCCAATGTTTGCATTGCGTAGATGTTAGTCTGTTCTGCTATATCTTTGAACATTTCTTCGGTAACAAATAGTAAATAAAAATCTTCTTCTTTCCATAAATAATCCAATAATGTTATTCCTGGTGTACCCGTGAATGGTATAAGGTTGATTTCCACTTCGATTTATCCATTGGTCTGGTAACTTATTAGTAATATTTAGTACTTCATGTTCACTTTCGGAGCTATATACAATTCGGCGGCATTTTCGTCTAGGGCACGCGGTAACCTCAATTGATTCATCGCTTGTCTCATCGGAAGATGATAATATAAATCTACTTTTGTACCAAATGGGAGTTCTTTTTCAGTGGAAATAGAACTGTAACTATCTCCGTCGTGTATTTCTATATTACCTATCAGAGCTAAAAAATAAGAGTTGAATAACTTGCTCAATTCAAAAAATTAAAAGATGAAAGAATAATCTAATAAAAGTAAATAATAGAAACTTGTTTTCTAACAGAAACAAATGAAAAACAAAAAATGTTATCTCCGTAAATTTACCTATTCCTTTTTTTGTTAGATATTCTATTTCTCTCGTTTTTCTAACAAATTCGAATGCAGCAGGTTTTTTACTAATCGAAAAGTTTCGAACTGATTGAGTTTTATAATCAAACTGATCGCAGCGCTACGTGTACTACTTGTGGTACACGATGTAATAACTACTCTAAACAAGAGAACTTATGTACTGATGATGTAGTGAAATGTTGTGTGATAATATATCAATCTTTAGTCTAAATATCAAATGGCCTGAACGACAAGTCAGACAAAAATGGCTTGGCACGGAACGTGTTAACATGCCTTTTATTTGCTGAGTTACTTCTTGTTTATGTTTTTATGGTAAGCGATACGGTCATATATTCACGGATGCGCTGTCTGACTTAATTGTAATTTCATGCATAATACTAGAAGTACAAGTAAGTGCATCTCCTTCAATATAAAATATGTCGCTAAATTCTTCACAGATTTCTAGCAGTGTTTTTATTTCTTGGTTTAAATGTTGCAAACGCAGTACATTTTTTATTTTATTGCTGCGGGAAAGCTTCGTAGCTTCTTGTTGTGCGTGGATATTACTTACTTGCATCGCTGTATTTGTTATCTCTTTGACGGCTACACATGGAGTTGTCAATTTAATGTCTTCGGTTGTATTTATTACGCTAATCAGGCAGGAATATTCTTCCGGCTTTACTAAACAAGAGCCGATAAAGACTTCTAGCTGTGTTTCTTCTGCGCGTATTATTCCTAATCCTATTTATTCAAGTCGGTTGTAGCTTATATAGTTTTACTGTGCGATTTCAAAGTTAATGCTCGATACGGATATAATTTTAATATTGTATCTAATAATTGTATTTGTTTCATTTTATAATCGCACGTTATCTCGTGTTTCTGCAGGAAATCTACCCCTAGAATTACTTTTAAAGAAAAGTAAATCCCAGGTTTACTTTTCCCTTTTTTACTTCCTGGATGGGAAGAGTCACTAGATCTAATCCAGTGTTTGTTTTCCTGTTACGATATTTGATATTCTCGAGCAGGTCTCGACTGTTTATTTTTTTCTTTGTCTTCTTCATCCGTCTTGCATTATATTTTCTTTTTGTTGCCTATTTATTTTGTTATGATTTTGTGATTTTTTATCTTTACTCGGTTTGTCCGAGTGGGTTATCCCTGGGCGTCCATGTAGACTTCAGCATTCATCTCGACCATGACCTGATTTCTTAAAGTAGGTATAATATTTTTCGAGTATATTTATTTTTGATTGTCCCTGCGGTTTCGACAATGAGAATCGAATTGCACATCTGCTTGTTCGTGGTGCCCTAGTTTTCTGCATTTATTGCATTGTAATACTTTATTTCGCGTTGCTTGCAAATTTGTATAGTCGGACTTATTTCGTGACGCGTGTTCTGATGGTCCCTTAACCTTCTCTTCCACGCTGGCTCCTGCGATAGCTTCTTGTAGCGTCGAGAAATGTGCTCGCACTACTAATTTAACCCTTTGCACTCCGTTGTCCCCTCTCGTGGGACATCGTAATTCTAGCCTATCACTCCGATGTCCCCTCTGAGGGGACATTAAAATTTATTAGTTTAATTATTAGATTACGGGGAATTAAGTTATTTCTGCGCAACTATTGAAGGCGTGCATGTTTCCCTGATGTTTTCTCTTGAAATGGCACAAGACATCAAGTCAAAATATAGTAAAATTATTAAGATATATAAAAGAAATGTCAGCAAGTTTTGTGTTGGAAGAGAACGTGAGAAGCGTGCTCACAGCGGTCCGAGCACTTCTCGGCGCCACTTGAAAAGAGCGATAAGGAGAGTTTGTAGAAGAACGGTCGGTATGCGAACATACCTCGCACATTGTATAGTGAAATTTATAAATATAAATAAACAAGTCTAAAATTGGAAAAAAAGATTTTCAACGCTGAGCTCAGTCTGGTTTGAAGTGTCGAGCGGTATAGATCGATCTAATGAGTGAAAAAATCGGAAGATTTCTTCACTTTTTTTGCAAATATATATTTCTCGATGTCAACCAATTAATATAAGTCCAATATCATTAGAATCCGTTACTTAGTTCCAAAGATGTACTAAATAATACAAGGGTCTGTAAATGTACGTTTCTGCCACGAAGGGGCGCGGAGTAGCTGGTAGCCAACATCCAGAATGGTCTGGAGTGCAAACGGTTAATATTATCATGGAGACCTATTTGAAAGTTTTGCAGAGCTTGCTGTTGAATCGTCTCAAGTATTATGCGTTTTCATTCGCTGCCGTCATCTTGACCTTTGATCATGGATTCATATAATATAATTCATATTCGATGATATAATTCCATAGCCAAATTATCGGCACGAAGTCCATATGCCCTGGCACTCTCGCCATTTTTTGTTTTAAAGAGTTAAACTCGATTTACAAATGCGTAGTGCTTTTCTTGCTTAAATAGCAGATTTTGAGTTTTCGTTTAAGTTGTCCAAAGTTGTTTATATCTCAGGTTTCAAAATCTATCATTGATTTTCCTTTTAATTTTGTGCACACTAATGCTTCTAATAGTGTTCTATCGTCTACGGGATTAATATTTTTTATCATGTATGAACATGCGTTCAAAAATTCTTAGCTTATGAATTTCTGTCAAATTCCGGAATCATATGTTTCGTTTCTTTTAATCGTAGATATCCGCTTAGATATACTGATTGATTTCGTACATCATTAAATGTTGTCCGTATGTTACATTGAGTTGAGTGTCGTTTGGCATCGTTTGCGTTCTATTTGAATCTTCTCGAGTTACGCGTAGATCTTGTTCGCGTAGATCTTGCATTTCTTCTCGTATTTCTTGAATATTTTGTAAAATTTCAGCTATCAATGTATTGCTCGGATCTTCGAGTGAGCGTCCGACGTCCTTATAGTCCGCGGCGGCTAGCCTGTGCTCGCAGGCTTTCAATTTCTCTGTCAACTTGTTCGGACGGGATAGTTGACGGTAATGGATTTCGTAACATATTTTCTTAGTTATTTGTTTCGAAAATGTTACTATTGTATGACATAGGAGAGTAATTTCTCCGAACTCGTTCGACGGATGTACGATCTACACCGAGTCCGTTTATTTCGGTATTATTAGTGTTAGGGGGAAGTTTTTCCCCCTTCTTTCTAGTTCGCGAGATTCTAATTTGGGTGAGTCCGCGTCTGAATAGTTTAAATTTCTCCGTACGTTATCGCAAATATCGCAGGCCGCTTCTTCAATTATTTGTACGGGTGTTACAAATCCGAATCTATTTACTAGTCGCGCTGGTACGCTTAAAAATCGTGGTCGGTGGAACGTAATCCTTTTTGGTGGTGTCGACATTCACGTTAGATTATTTTACAAAAGTTTTCTTTTTTTGTAATTTACAGTAAAATGATGATTCGCATTTTTCTCGTTTACTCGTAGCTCTGCATGGTCAGCGGTTGGATCGCTCGGCGGTGCACATTACTGTAGGTCAACATCAAAGAATTTTACGTTGTACGGGTGTCCTTGGTTTGCTGCGATCGGCTAGCTGCTAAGCGTTACGTTCTTCTCTCTTCACACTTCTGATCACGGTTCTTCTTCCAGACCTTTTCAGGAATTGACGATTGTTCGGCTCGCACTTGATGCTGATTTGCTTACTTTGTCATTCTTTTAGTTGGACAAATCACCGCTGCCATCAATTTTGTTGTGCTTCTCCGGGTACAACGGAAATTTGGGGATGATCCAAGGATTCGGTTCGTCTTAGAAGTTGGAACAGCTTACTCATTATTACAGATTGGCTGAATAATGCTTCGGTGATGTACAGTTTTGGCGCTTTGCGGAATCTCACACACATTTTGTGTATACGCGTCACTACTTAAATTACGACCCCAAGGTACTCGGAGCTTCTCTTTTTATGATCCGAAAGTAGGTAATTTATCGGTATAAGGTCGCGATGTCTTAATTGAATTTTGCAACAGAATACATGTGTTGCATTTAATCGCGGTTTTGAGAGCGCGCACAATCAGCTTATGAAAGCTGATTTTGCGCTGTACTCTTTTGACTTTTTTAGATCGTTATTACGATATGGAATTTCGGGTTACGACAAGTGATTCTAATTAATGATTCTCCTCCCCCAAGTCCTACCCCTTCAGAAAAAATTCTAAGGGCGATTTAAGAAGCCTGCGACGACCTTCCGACTCTTGACGATCCCTCAATACATCCATCTTATATTCTCTTTCCCCAAGTCCTACTCCTTTTGAAGAAATTCTAAAGGCGATTCAAGAAGCCTGTGACAATCTTCCGAATCTTGACGATCCCTCATTACATTCACCTGGATTACATTCACCTCTTAAATCCTGTAATTATTTTCTAGTTTTATTCTTTTAAATCATTAACTCGTTCCATAATAGTCCTGGTAAGCTTTAGAAAATTTAAAACAATTGAATTTAACTCATATGCAAGCGACTAATTTTATATTTGTGTACATACATATATTTATTTAATTTTATTTATCTATTAACAAATTTATTGTATAACAACCAGTCAGAATTAAATATTAATGATAGAATTTGCTCCCTCACTCTCTCTGACCGAAATCTTTCGCATAAATGTAACACCTGCGAATAAATGAACATATACATGTAGACTCATACATACGCTCAGATAAAGATTAGTTTTTCTTATTATAAAAATGTATAAACGTACATGTATAAATGTAACTTTTTCATATATTTTTGAATAAATGATGAATGTTTGATAATTAATTAAAAATATTTATTTAACCCCCTTCTTTCATTTCCAATAAAAGATCGCACTTGGTTCCATCCCGAATAATAGGGATTAAATTCCTTGACTAAAAAGGGATCATCGAGTGAACGTTCGAACAGAGCAACAGCAACGCAGACGTTTACCTGTTTTTCAAACCTTCGAATTCGCTCGATCCAATTCTTACGCTCATAAGGCGTTTGATTTCGGGAATTTTAAATAGTTGTTGCGCCCTTTCTTGTGACTCATCCTTCCGAGAGTCTGGACGTAACATATTGTTTTAAAGTTTTGGGGCCTCGTCCGGGATTGATTGTAATGTGTGATCTTTTAAACTGTGAACTTTTAAACTTTTAAAACTGGAATTAATAAACGGACATGAGATACAGCTAATAAAGGCGAAGTAGAATGAAATTTTCAAATTGCTTAAGAAACATACAATCGAATAAAATCAAACAAATCACACACACACTACATTTCTACTCCAAAAAATTCTACCATTAAAAACATTAATTTTTCATTAGACGAAACAGTAATCGAAACAGATTTTGAATAAAAGTTTAGTGAAATTGCGTCCGAATATAAATACGCCGATTCTTGCGACAGGACTATCGTACCCGATATAAATAAAATTAAGGAACCGAGCAGTATCAGCAACATCTCAAAATAACCCATTCGCTACCTTAAAATACGCGGTTAAAGCCGTCCCTTATTTTGACGGTCAAAACATCCAATTAAATTATTTTATTGAAGGATGTGAAAAAGCGAAACCTATGTTGCCTAGCGAGGCAGAAAAACAATTTACTAAAATAATAAGAACTATAATAATAGGAGAAACTTGTCCAATCAAGATCACAATTTCGATAGTGTTTTACAATTAACAAAATATTTAAAACAAATTTATGGAGCGGTTAAAAATGTCTATCAATTACAAGAGGAATTGGGTTATAAAAAAAAATGATGAAGATGTAGTTACTTACGGAAAAAAGTCAAGCTGCTTGGAAAGCAAATATTAGAGACGTATAGAAGTTCAAGAACCGTGTTATCTGACCAAAATATTAAAGCTTCGTTAGAAAAAGATATGTATAAGTGCTTTATCAGAAGATTAGAACTAGAAATCGAGCAGCGAATTACAAGAAATTTAAATGTACATGCGAAAGTAGCTGATGCTTTGTAACGATCTACCTTTACGCCACGGATTGGCTTGTCGGTTCCAGGATTCGGAAGAAGGAAGAGACTCGGGCTCGCAAATTACACACTTGATTTGGCCAATAAATAACAATGATTTATTTGCATGAATATTATATGCTACAACAGAATCGGCCAATAAACAAAACTCGCAAATACAATTGGAGGAGACGGGATCGACCCGTAACGAAAGAAACGAAATCAGCTAGTACTAACGGAATCAGCTACTCGCTACAACAGCACCGGGGTTGTCTAATCTGGTCCGGATATGAGATAACGCAAGATCCTGCCAGGACGTGACGTCTGGTGCCGAGGATGCGCACTGCTCAGCGGCCCATCCTGAAAAGAACTACGGGCCAGCCGGCGTGACTTATTCTGAAAAGGATTAGGCGCTGGAGAGATGCTGTTCCTGTCGTCATGAGCGGGTACGAAGCATCAGTCTTACTGATTAGGCGGTATATACAAAAAAATAAATAAGGACGCAGTGCGCACAATAGATTGAGCTTAAAGGCTCTCGGTCGCGGAGCACCGGGAGATTGTCGCGCGGTCGAAGTCGACGGTATCGCAAAGAAGCGACGAAGAGAACACTCTTCGTCACGGACAGGACTGGATGCCGAGAGCACTCGGTCGGAGACGAGAGCACTCGTCTCTTAGACCAGGTTAGAAGGAACGGTATAAGGATCGGTCAGCTGTAGACTCAGAGAGCGCTCTGAGACTTTGAGCGTCCCGAGGATCGGGAATGGTGTCACGAACCGTGTCGAGCCAGCTTTATATTCGGTTAGCTTCCCTTAGGCTCGCACTTTAGTGGGGTTCGCATCTCCCAGCGGCGGCTCATACGGTGGACTCGCTGCCCCGCAGCGGCGCGGATATGTGAAATTTATGGAGCGCCAAGCGCCGACCTCTTTTGCGGACAAGTGAACGGTCCATGAAGCTCTAGTAACGGCACAGGTCGATACATCACCCACTCTCATCTCACGGGGCATTTCGTGCCGGTAGCTGCCGGCTAGAACGTGATCGTCCCTGGTGGTCGAACCGGACGAGCCATCTCCCGGAAGGTACGCGCACCCTATAGTGCGCGAAATGTGCGGCACATCTCCGCAGAGTGACACAAATAGGCAGAGGTAGAGCGGGCTCCATATCGTCTCGTGACACTGCCGCGGCCTCTGGTTCTGGTCCCAGTGGGCTTGGGTGAGGATCGACGTTGCAGGAGGCGGTGGGAGTCACCGGGGATGGTCGTCGGCGACCTTGCGGCTCTTGATCTCGGATGTCAGCGGCTTCGGGCGAGGGTCGGTGCCTCGCGGACTAGTCGGGGTTGCCGGATCTGGTCGTCGACGGGCTTGCGTCCCCAGGGGTTCTCGGCTTCGTCGGGGTGGTGGTGGCGGTGTCTCCAGCATGATCACCCTTCTGCGATGCTGTTCGCGGTCCGATCTTTAGACGGTACGTGGTGGCTGCGCTCGTACTCGTGTTGTCTGGCCTTCTTCCTCGAGATCGGACAAGTCCGATCCGAAGAGTTTGCGAATTGCTTTCCGTGAGGTGTTCATCTCGCAAATAGTCGACAAGTGGGCGGACCACCCTGTCCTTTATACCGTGGTTCTTGCGTGGTGGAGGGGCTCGGGAAATAATTTTCGGGGATTCCCCAAATCCACGCGGATGTATTCGTATGTCGTCCCGTTCTATAATAATCCTAGGACCAGTATGTTTCCGCGGAGTACCGGGTGTCAATGGTAATTGGGGGTCCGCTGCAATATGCCTGCGCATGTCCTGGTCTCGCGGTGCTATTGGCCGGTATGGTCCCGCGGCCGCTCGGGATCAGGGCCCAAAGGGCAACCACCTGCGCGTCTTCCGAGGTCTCGCTGTTCCCCCGACGTTCTAAGGGAAGAGGGAGAAACTGTTTGGTGCTTCCAAATCAGTCGTCTGGTCCCTCGTCTTCTTCTGGCGGGTCGTCAACGATTTGTGGTGTCGGCTTCACGTCCTGTACGTGCACCTATCGATGCCATCGGCCTCGCTCGTCTTTCAGGTTTATTATGACTGATGAAATAATGCGCCTCACGGTCATAGGCCCGATGTACTTGGGCGTGAGTTTGGCGTTGAAACCTCGGGCCTTGTTAGAGAGCGGGCGATCTTGTTTCCACGCGGACGCCTATCCTGGAACGCCAATCGCGTCTGCGTAGATCGTAGTGGTGTTGTTGACGTTGGAATGCACAGGCCAAGTTGATGCGAACAACTTTGTGGGCTTCCTCCAAAGCGTATTGAACGCTTTCCGGTGTAGCGGCAGGCGCCGCATCAGGTCGGTCCTCGGGGTGGGAAAGCCGCAATTCTCATCCATGGACGAAAAACTCTGGGATGTATTTGATGGCTGCTTGTCTCGCGGTATTATACGCGAACTGGAGTTGAGGGATATATTCATCCCACCAGTGGTGTTTCTTTCCCACGTACTGGGAGATCATTGTTTTCAATGTTCGGTTAGTTCGATGAGATTACACTGGAGGGTGTATGCTGGAGAAGTTTGGTGTTTGACCCCAAACGACTGAAAGGCGTTTTCAATCTGACGTGACGTAAGCTGAGTCTCGTTGTCGGAAATTATAAGATCGGGACACCCATGTCGGTATATGACGCGTCTCGCGAATTCGCGGGTCACATTCATGGCGTGCCTCAAAGGGGGCATCTCCACCCACTTGAAGAAACGGTCTTGCATAATCAGGAGCCACGCGTTTCCCTATGTCGAACGCGGTAGCGGCTCGATCAAATCGATCGCAACCTGTCGCCACGGGGCCGAGACGTGTCGCGCGGAGTTTACCGGCTGGACTGTTGGGAGGTGTGCGCAAAAGTTATGTGAAAGCGCGAGTGAGCATGCCGTGGAAAATCAAGCGCAAAATGAGACGGACACTGAACAGATGCACTCGCGAGTATCGCAACGCGAGTATGTCTTGCACGATGCACACTATGCATTCACAAGATCACAAGACAGATCACGAGTATCACACGACTGTGATCGTAATTCGCACGCGACGGATGAACAACGATAAATCGTCTGTCTCGGAGTAACTCCGGTGGTCACACAACGGCACTGAGATATTGTTATTCGCAAGACCAAAATTTTCTTATCGCTGGGTTAGCGTGCACACGTTGATTGCTCTCAGCGAACTGCTCGGGGCCTGGCAATCGGCTCAGTTTTATTGAGTCATCGCCTTCTCGAAGGATTCAGAAGGTTCCCAAAATTTGTTCATTTCCGCCAACCGTTTTTACGTGACTTGTTTGTCAGGATTTCAACTTGGATCCTTCGAAAAAAGCGACGGTGTTTGTTGATGCCGCGCGTTTTTGAGCGATCGAAAAAACGCCGTCTCGCATCGCGCGCGCAGCGACGACGCGGTCGCGCGGCATCTCCATGCTGAGTTCGAGATGGAATGACAATCTCGTACAGGAGGTCTTATGGACTATAAAATTTTCGCAAGTGCGGACGTATCGAGCGATATCCCTAAACATCCCCAGTCAATAATAAACACGGGCTACGCGATCAATTGTCTTTGCGACGCCTAGATGACCAGCCGTTGGGTCATCGTGTAACCGACGAAGTATATTGAGTCGCTGCGGGGGCACAAATCTTCTACTGGTCTTCGGCGGAGATATCCTGAAAATCCAGGCTGTGCAGGACATGACGGAACAGTTTTCCTTCCTGCATCCGGTAGTCCGGGAAATCGGTAGGCCGAACCTTCAAAGCTCGGCGGACTCGATGGTACCAAGTGCGTTTCCCTCCCCGGACGGCACAAACATCTTTTTGGGATAGAGCATCCGCCACCTTATTTAGAGTTTCTCTCCGATACTGTACAAAGTCGAACTGTTGGAGTTCAAACAACCATCCAAGGCGGCCGGTGGGATTCTCGATTTGTTACAGCTATCGGAGAGATTGGTGGTCCGTGACGACCGTGAATTGGTAGCCCTCAAGGTAGTCTCTCATCCGCCTAATTTCCCAGACTACGGCGAGACATTCCAGCTCTGTGGCGCTGTAATTTCGTTCTGCGTTATTCAGCGTCTGGCTGGCATATGCAATCACGCGCTCTCCTTTGGAAAATTCCTGAGTAAGGATGGCACCCAAATCGTGCGAGCTGGCGTCGGTGCAGGACGAACGACTTATCGAAATCGGGGCAGACTAGTATGGACGCGGTCAACAACGCCGCCTTTAGCCGTTGGAACGATCTTTCCTTCTCCGTCGACCAAGTGAACCAGGCACTCTTTCGGATCAGGCGCGTTAACGGGAGCGATTGTCCTTGAAAAGCGGGAAGAAACAAAACATCGTGTTGCAGAAAATAAAACTAGTGTAACTTGTCAAATTTATAATTTCGGACACGTTGCTAAAGATTGTCAAGCGAGAATAAACTAACAAACGGTATCAAAGAACTCTATTCTGTTGCTACTGCAAAGAACAAAGTCATCTTCTCAAGGATTACGAATTACGTCGTGCAAATAATATTCGGAAAAAGGGAACTAATCATAGAAACTACAACGGCTCCCCGATGTCGGGTGCACAGTAGGAAAAGTTACCAAACCTCTCCTAAAAATTTTTAATAATTCAGAAACTCTCAAAAAGAGAAATTTCCAAACTTCTCAAAAAGAGGATAATTCTAGGATTTTGGAGAGAAGTTTCCAAATCTTGATAGAAAATTCTAGCGCCGTCGATTGCGGGGAGAAAAAATGTCAAATCTCACTATGTAACTCAACACAACCCTATTCCAAAAAAAAGGGAGAAATTCTTTATCCTCCCTAGATATTAAATTTCCTAAGGTTGGATTATTTGCAAAAGAAAATCATAATGAAGTAAAAATCTCTCATGTTTCAATAAAAGACTTCCTTAAAAAAGCACGAAAATATAATATAGGCACTGAAAATTTAAATCTACAAAAAATAAAAACAAATAAACCGTTTTCAAAAATTTTTACATTCTTATTGAATAAATCTCAATAAATTTTAGAAAAATCTGTGCAAAAACGCAAAACGAGATATAAAAGAAATCAACAAGTTGCAAATTATAGTCTAAACAATTGTCTAACAATCTTTGAAGAAAACAAAGATCGACTTACTAAAATTATAGAATCATAACAATAGAGCAATTGAACGAAACAAAAAAGGAAAACATTACTAAATTGATAATGCAAAGCCAAGATTGATTTCATATTCGTGGAGAAAAATTAACCTCAACACATTTTCAACATCGAATAACAAAGACCAGCCGATAAACACACGCCAGTATCAATTTTCACAAACTCATAAGGAGGAAATAAACAGACAGGTAGAAGAACTCCTAAAAAAAAGAAAGAAAGAAAGCTTTATTTATAAAGCGCTCTGAGACTAAATCTCCTCAAGCGCCATAAATACTAATACATTAAAGAAAGTAAAAATATATTTAAAGCAACAATGTGTGCGCAATGTTCTTAAACATGTAAAAAAGGTGCTTATGTGTAAATGTAGTTTATGATCAACAATCTTAAGACATGCCAGAGAGAGATGCAATAGTGTACTAAGCATAGTATACTAAGCATTCAAGAAACATCCCTATTTATATCCCAATCATGAAGAGGCATAGACGAACAACTGCGAATATAACTTTTGTTTAAAATCCGCCAGTGTCGTCGCACTCCGAAGAGAGGGAGATCATTCCAAAATCTAGACGATGTAAGTCTAAAAAAACCATTTATATAATTCAGTTCTACATTGTGGCAGAAATAGCATATCCGTCGGAGCTCTAGTGGCACTATCCGATGTTGCGCTCTTACAGTTGAAATTGGAGTGCAGAAGACTTGATTGTTTAGTTTCTAATATCTTATACAAGGCATCCAACAAAGTAAGCTCTTCTAGCATCGACCTTGAGCCAACGTAGCCAGTAGATAGGATAGGCCGATTCTAACTCAGTTTGTTTTAAGACGCGGTAGTAAGAGTGAGAGTGACAGCCATATAAAGAAGGGAGATAGAACGATATCTCGGAGGGGTAGAGTCGGCAGGAGGGAGTTGCAGGGGGAGTACGTTGGGTGAGACGGGTATGGGAGTGCGCGGGGGTGGAGCGGGCTGGTGGGAGGTCGCGGCGAGGTCGGTGGGGAGTATTAGGGCGGGCGATTTTGAGTCGGGGTGCGGGGGGGGGGACGAGCGCGGGTTTCGGAGCGGGGCGTGAGCGGGGAGCGGGGGACGATTTGGCGGGCGTCTTGGCGAGGGTCGAGCGACGGTCGGGGAGTTACGGGGAGAGTAGGTTTAGGGAGGAGGTTGGTGGGAGAGGCGTCGGGGCGCGGACGAGGGGAGAGGTTCGAGGTCGCGGTCTCGCTATCGGCGCGGCTTAGAGCGCGCGATTCAAGGAGACGGTCGAGCTCGCGGTCTCGCTATCGGCGCTGCTTAGAGCGCGCGATTCGAGGAGACGGTCGAGCGGAGAAACGGGACGACGCGTGGACGGAGGGCGATCGAGAGGAGCGAACATTATAACTTCGACCCGCGACGACGATGGACTCGCCGATCTTCGTCGACCTTCAGGGTTTCGTCGTCGGCGAAAGATTCGTCGCGAAGGAGGTAGCCGTTCTAATAAATGGCGTGGAATTAACGCACCACATTTTCCGCGCGCCAATGGCGTGGAATTTACTGACGAAAACGGAGAAGACGCGGGCTTGCTGGTTGACCGCCAACCACCATCAATTTAAGTGGAACGACGGACACGTCGATTACGGATCGGCGAAGAGACTCATCCGAGACGCTATTTACCGCGGGACCAGTCCCAATCTCGTGACTCGCATATACGTCAAGGGTCACGAGAAAAAGAAGTGGCTCCTCGAAATCCTGGGGAACATCGTCGAGGATCGCGACGTCATCGTGGAAACCATCGACACCGATTACGAGGATATCGGTCGACTGGAGACTCTGGACGCTTCGCGGGCCCTTCGCTGCGCGTATCACGCCAAGAATTGCGCGCTAGAGAACGTGTGCAAATTGCGCGATTGGTGGATGGAGCGACGCGACGATTTGAACAATATTTAATATATAAATATTTATAT
>JBCEZV010191453.1:0-16222 GCA_039654365.1 Cataglyphis livida
CTTGTACTTGTATCCCTTATTTCCTAAAATGGGATTACTAGCTTTTTTGTCACGCCTGTGAGCGTTCGTCGTTAATAGTATATTCCTGTACGTTATTTTATCGTCCTCAGTGTACGCGAGATCGTCGGGCATTCTCTTGAAGATCAATTCGTACAAACCGGGAGTACCGACGTATCTGATTCCATTTATGAGTATAGAATCGTCAACGTCTACGTCGAATCGCTTATCCCCGAGCATCGCGCCGTCCTCGCCGATGTATACCCCGTAAACGTGATCGATCTCGCTCGATTTTTCCCCGCCGAGAAGAGCTCCCACATACTTTCGTCCCAACGGTCCTAGTTGACCGTGCAATATTTCACGACCCTGGGGAGCAGTGTTGTTCTCGGGGATGCTTTTTCGCGCATGCGCAATGCAGTGGCAGAGAAATCCAGTGACGGCGTATGTAGTTAGTGTATAGTGCGTACAAGGGGCAATTAGGCGCGAAAGTTTTGGCGGGTTCCAGAGGAGACTAAGTATAGGCTAGGTAAGTAGGTAATAATAAATAAATATAGTTTTCTTATTATGGAAAATAAAAAAGGAGCTATTAAGAAAGAAAGACGTTTTGTTAACTCGTGGCTAGATGAAGATAATTTTAAAGGATGGTTGGCTCCCCATCCAACTGAAAATAAAGCTTTTTGCAACTTATGCAATACTACCATCAGATGTAGCAAATCGGATTTAATACGACATTCACAAAGAGCCAGACATATAGCACATCTAAATAATCTTCAAAGCTCCGATAATAATAATAATAATGGTCTGCATAGTGATAAAGTTAAACGCGCGGAAATAAAATTAGCAGCATTTTTTTCGGAACATAATATTGCCTTTTATACTGCAGATCATTTAATTCCATTGTTAAAAAATATTTGTATTGATTCAGAAATTGTGCATGATCTTTCACTGGCCCGAAAAAAGTGCACTAACATTGTTAAAAATGTAATTGCAAGACGCGAAACTGAAAAAATAATTGATATTTTGCAAACGCGTAGATTTTCAATTTTAATTGATGAAAGCACGGACATTTCAGATTTAAAGATTATGTGTGTTCTTGTACAATTTTTGTCACCAGATAATAAAGTTAAAACGCAATTATTAGATTTAATATCTTTAAATGCTGCAGATTGTTCAGCTAATAAAATTTTCAGCTAATAATAGAATCTTTTAAAGAACTTTTAAATAAAAAACAGATTCCTATTAAAAATATAATTGGTATGGCAAGTGATAATGCGTCTGTAATGATTGGATGCAATAATTCTTTTTTTTCGCGTTTACAGTCAGAAGTAACGGGTGTAGTAATGTTAAATTGTATTTGTCATTCGTCTGCTATTATAGCTAGTAAAGCTTGCGAAAAATTGCCACAATCTTGCGAAAATTTAATTAGAGGTATTGCCACTTATATTTCGGGCAGTGCAAAGAGATGTGCTATTTTAACTGAATTTCAAGAGTTTTTTAATGTAGAAAAAAATAAAATTTTAAAATTATCAAATACAAGATGGCTTGTTTTACAACATTGCGTGATTAGAATACTTGATAACTGGGAAGTTTTAAAAAATTATTTTATTTTGGCGGTAATTGAAGATAAGTTAAAATCTGCAGAAATTATTTTATCCCAGTTAAATGATAATTGTATTAAAGCATATTTGTTATTTTTAAAATATTCATTAAATTTTTTCAACACTTTTAATGCTTTATTTCAGTCACGTAAAATTTTAATACACAAATTATTCGAAAATAGTCAGCAAATAATTCGGCAAATTGCTCAAAATTTTATGACTCCGGAGGCTTTGAAACAAATTGTTACTTTAAATGTAGACAATAAAGATTATATTAAACACCTGGATGATATATATGTCGGGCCCGAATGTGAACAGTTTTTAGCAATGGTACCATTAGATTGCGCGAAAGAAATTAGATTAACGTGTTTGGAATTTTATAAAACGGCAGTTCGGGAAATGTTAAAACGATTACCGTATAAAGACATTTTTTTTTAACAATTAGCTTTTTTAGATCCTAAAGTCGCTCTTTTTGATGAAGCAAGAAATAAAATTAAAGATTTAACTTGTGTTGCTTTGTGCGTAGGTAATATTGATTTAACGAAATTAGCATTCGAATGGAGAATTCTGCCGTCAATGTTTACTGATTTAGAAAAAGAAGAATTAGCTTCATTAGAAATAAATGAAATGTTGAAAAAAATATTAGAATTTAAAGATTTTAATGAAGATAAAATATTTATAAATTTAGAATTATTGGTTCAAGCGGTATTTTCTCTTCCACATTCAAATGCCAAAGCCGAACGAATTTTTTCGATAATTACAGATGTAAAAAATAAAAAAAGGAATTGATTATCAATTGAAACCATTTTCGCGATTTGCATAGCTCGGTCAAGTTTTCAGGCTGCAGGCATTAATTGTATAAATTTCGAAATTGATTCGCGACATTTAGAGTTATACAACTCACATAATTTATCCGCGAAATAATGCATTTCATCTGATGGTTTTATTTTAAATTAAATTTTTTTAATTTATGATATTTTTATTTTATTTCTGTAATTTTTCATATTTTATTTTTGTAATTTTTATATATTATTATATTTTTTAACATATAGATTATATATTTTTTCACATTCATCTAGCCCATTTTTTATGCATGCGTATATTATTATTGACAATATTTTCTGTTGCAGATATATTTTATGTGATATATTACATGTATTTTTTCAACCGTACCTGCAATGTGCAATATTAATTTATTTTATTTAATTTCTTTTCTTTATTCTTTTATATTATTTATTTTTATTTCTTTATTTATTTTTTATTTATTCTTTATTTATTTTTTATTTACATGTATTTTTCCCTTATGTACCTGCAATGTGCAATATTAATTTATTTTCTTTAATTTATTTTCTTTATTCTTTAATATTAACTAATAATATTAATTTTTTTTTTATTTTTTCATATTATTTATTTTTATTTTTTATTTACATGTGTTTCCTCTTATGTACCTGCAATATGCGATATAAATTTATTTTCTTTAATGAATTAATTTATTCTCTTTATTTTTTCACTTATTATTTATTTTTATTTTTTATTTATTTATTTTTTATTTTAGTGTAGTCATTAGTTCTATATGTAATATGTTTATTTATTTGATGTTTTATAAAACATATTTAAGTTTATATATTTATGTTTATAAAGAATTTATTTTGCTTTTCAAGATTATAAATATTATCTTATAAATATTAATATTTATTTTATATTTTTAAATGATAAAATAATTGTGATATATTTTTGTTATGAATACTGGTGAGGTTTTTGGCAGTTTCCCTTACCCTTGCAACGAATGTTAGTATTCTTATGATTCTGCCAAATAAAATATTTTTATTAACTTTTAAAAAGTGACTCTAAAATTATTTTATTACCTTTCTTTTTTTAATTTATTATTTTATTATTATATTATTATTTTATTGATGTTAATATTTTATAAAAATTAATATTTTATAATTATAGTTATGTATGTGTAATGTTTACAATTAATATGTTTAAAGCTAGAAATTTTTAAGCTGATTTATATCATATTTTATTAATTTTTCAATTATTTATTTGTAATTTAATAATTTATAAAATATTTTACATTATTTTTAACATTATCTCAGTAAAGGTTCCTACAGCACCCTATTTCTTATAAACTTAACACATACCTAAAGGATACGTTTAATGCACATGCGCGAAAAAGCGTCCCCGAGAACAACACTGCTGGGGAGTTCGAAGAGTTCGTTTAACGGATTTTTCGAACGTTAAGGGCGATTCGAGATCCTCGGACATCTCCTCTTCGCCTAGCGCGAGTGGATCTCTCTCGACGGGGGATGTGTCCAACGGAGTAGAGACGGTTTCCAATCGTCTTCTCGCCTGTTTCGCTTCGGGCTTTTCCCGCGTAGGAGTTAGCGATTCCTCCTCTCTCTTCCATTTTCTCTCGACGCTCGTCGTGGATTCGGCGTCGACCGTCTCGCGTTTGATCGCGTCTCGCTCGTCTCGTTCGACGTGTTCGGCGATGCGGCGCAGCGACTCGACGATCGGCTTGAAACAGGTCTCCATAGCGACCTCGCTCTCCATTTTGCCGGTCTTTAACGCTCTGTGTTTTTTACGAATCGAAGCGCGCGTCTTAGCTATCTCCTTTGTCATTTTTTCTCGTTCGTCGATATTCTTCGTAGCCATCGCGAATGAATCGATCCTCTCTCGCTCGCACGCATCTGACGTATCCGCGACTACTGATCGCTCTACGGTACTGCAAACTCGTTAAACTCTCGTCTGTATCTGCCGTTGCGAAGCGCGCTGTCTTTGTCTATTACTAGAAATCCGTATTTGCGTTGCCAACACGCGCGACACAGCACGTGAAAATCTTCGTACGACATGTCGGTGTTCACGTGATCATTATATGCGTGCCGCAAATTGGTGCCGTCTTGTTTAAAGAGAACCAATAGATTCGCGTTTTCTCGTGTTGTGTTTCGGTATCTTAGCGTACGTTTGACACAGATAGAAGCAATCGACGTTCGAGTGTCGGCCCATAGCGAAGTACTCCCTGACGGTGTTCTGTTTGTCGCACGCTACGTCATCGAACACGAATATCGAATTTGGAAGCGCCTCGCTAGGCGGAATAACGTCGGAGTTATTGGAAAATGTAAAATAATATCCTCCATCGGTGTCAACAATTTTTCTAAATATCTATATTTTGGTTGTTGCAACGATTTCGAGTAAACGTAAACGTTCTCGAAACGTAAACCGTGCGGGTTTTCCAGCAGACTTATTAGCGCGTTCGTCTTACCGCAATTAGAGGGGTCGCAAATGACGCAACGAATATCGTTCGGTAAAAGACGACCGTGTCTGCACGACCCCGCGTCGTACGACGATCGCGCTCTATCGTCCAGATTCGACACCTTTATCGCGATCGACTGCCGTACGAAGCGCATCCCTCTCGATAGTCGCGCGCGTGCGCGGTACACTCGCGAGGTGGAACGAGACTCTCTTATTTATATACGAATCGATCGCGCAGTAGCGAATCGCGCGGCCGATCGAAATGTTCATCCTACTACTAGACAGCGACGATATACTCGAGCTTACCGCCGAGCAGTTGCGGTTTATCCCGAAGACGATCCTGCTGCGACATTTCGGTCGCTACGTGGATCGAGTGTGGGAGAGACTGCCCGAACATATAAAAGCGGACACGGAGGTACCGCGCTACCGTCGATGCCTAGAACACTATAATCGTCCCTGGCAACGAACGCATATCGGACCTGCGCCGCTCATTAAAGATTGCGGCGAATGCAATTCTCGAGGTGGAACGGCGTAACCGATGATATCGGTGGTGCGGGTTTATTGAACAGAGCGATAAACGCGCTGCCCTTCGAGCTACACATACCGGGCTATCAATTTTGCGAGCCGGGTACTCGTCTCGCGAAGAGACTCGCGCGAGGCGATCGAGGCGTTAATCCGTTGGACGCGGCCTGCCGCGAGCACGACATCGCGTACTCGCGAAGCGGCGATCTCGCCGATCGACACGTCGCCGATCGAGCGCTCGCCGAGAGAGCGCGCGAGCGTATCGCGGCGAGCGACTCGACCTTAGGCGAGAGAGCCGCCGCGACGGCCGTATGGGCGGCTATGAAGACAAAGACGAAGTTCGGAATGGGTGCGCTCGCGAGAACGAAGAGAAAGAAGAGCGGGAGGAGGAGAACGACCGCTACGAGGAAACGAACGCTTCTCGTAGCGAAACGCGGCGGCTTCTTGCCTCTGTTACCGTTGCTAGGAATTCTCGGTTCCTTGGCTGGAGGAGCGGCGGGAATCGCGAGAGCGGTGAACGATGGCAAAGCGACGCGACGGCGGCTGGAGGAGCTGCAGCGGCACAATCGCGCGATGGAAGGTCGCGGTTTGTATCTCGCTCCTTACAAACGCGGAAGCGGCGCATCTTCGACGAGAAAAAGAGCGAGCGTTAAAAAAAACTTCGCGGAAGACGCTAGGGATTCTTCCATCCGTCGGCGCGACGACGGACGAGCAGTTGAATCGCGCCGCGATACTCTCGTGCGTGCCTCACTTCAGAGGCGTGTTTATGCGCGACGCTCTTCCGACGCGAGTGCGCCGTAACGAGAGCGGTATCGTTAATTTAGACGACGCGACGAGGTCGGGCACTCATTGGGTGGCGTACACGAAAAAGGGCGACGACGCGATCTACTACGACAGTTTCGGCAATCTTCGTCCGCCGCGCGAACTCGAACGCTATCTCGGACGCGATACGACTATTCGATACAATCGTGGGCTCTCAACAAACGAGCGATCAGAGTATCTGCGGACAATTGTGCCTGAGGTTTCTCCGAGAGATCGATTGGAAAAATTTTCGACCGTAATATCGGATCGTTCGTCGATGGAGGACAGTTCGCTCGCGCTCGTCGATCATGTCGCTGACTCTCACGCTATCCGGACGAAGCAGCGGCCTCACGGCGAGTTATTTTCCGCCTCTGGATCTAAGCGATGGCGATTACGAGTTAGGTCTCACTAATTTCGAGACCTACAACACGATACCGAATGTAAATTCTACGAACAATAAATTTTCTTTACTTCGACGATAACGACGAGGTTATCGCGATTCCCGTCGGATCTTACGAGTTAAACGCTATAAACGCGTATCTAAAAGCCGCGATTCATCGAAAACGGCCAACGAAAGAAAAGGAGAGAAAGCGAGGCGAGAGCGAGAAACCGAAAACGAGAAGCGAGGACGACGATTATATATACAACGTCGACGACCGCGACAACGATTTTTTCGATGACGACAAAAACGGCGAGAAGAGCGAACGCACTATAGCGCTTCGCGGAAACGATAACACCATGAGAAGCGAGATCAAGTGCGTGTATCGCGTAAATTTTACTAAACCCGATAATATCGTTCGTTATTAGGTTTCTCGTCTCGTATACTACAACCGAATAGATGGTACGCTTCCGATAAACCGATAAATATTATGGCCGTTAACGTTATTCGCGTAGAGTGCAACGTCACGACAGGGGCGTATCACAATGACAAATCCGCGCACACTATACACGAGTTTGCGCCGAACGTTCCGCCCGGATATAAATTGTCGGAAATTCCCGCGCGAATCATTTACCTCCCGATCATCGCGCGAATCATAACCGATATAACCGTGCGCGTCGTGGACCAGAACGGAAAATCGATCGATTTTCGAGGCGAGGAGATAACGATTCGTTTGCACGCGCGACGAAGAAGATAGACGGATGCTAGCGCGATAGCGCGCGATGCTCGTCGTGAAGGAGTCGAACGCGAGAAGCGCGCCCATCGTCGCCGTAGCGTCGTCCCTAGACGCGAAGAGAAGGAAGGGAAAGAGAAGCGGAAAATTAACCGTCGCCAACGCGACTTTTCTGCGCTCCTTGGGTTTCATCGTTCCGAAAACGGCTTATGCGTAAGAGCGAAATGAGCGACATCTTGAGTATCACCGGAGAACCAGTCTTCGACGATCGCATCGTCAAGATCGAGACTCACACGTACAACCCTTATGCTAATATCACATTTGAAAATAGCGACGAGATACGAATTCCTATACAACAACAGGATCTGTACACGTTACCTTTCGAGAGTTTCCTCTACATCGAGGGCAGACTCGAGTCGAAGAAACCATCGGGCGCGGAGGGCGAAAGCTCGACGAGACTGGTGAACAATTGCGCCGCGTTTATGTTCGAGGAAATTCGCTACGAGCTCGATGGGGTGGAGATCGACCGAAGCAGAAACGTCGGAGTAACGATCATGATCAAGAATTACGCGTCTCTGACGGTCGAGAGAAGCAATATATTGCAAAATGCCGGATGGGACTTTGCGGCGAAGAGTCATTTGATCGACGATTTTAACTTTTGCGTACCTCTCAGCGTGTTGCTAGGTTTCTGCGAGGATTACATACAAGCGCGTCGTGATCAACGCGCGACACGAACTCATCTCGATACGAGCGCGCAACGATCACAATTGCCTCGTATCGCGCGAATCGCACGAACCTAAGATCGTTCTATTGAAGATACAATGGCGAATGCCTCACTTAGTGTTAAACGATATTAATAAATTAGCGCTATTGCGTACATACATTGGAAAGCGGAAGATATCTGAACGTCGCTTTTCGTTCGTGGGATCTCTACGAGTTTCCGCTTCTGCAGAGCATGACCAAACACTCGTGGGCGGTTAAAGCGGCAACGCAGCTAGAGAAACCGCGTTACGTTATTTTCGCGCTGCAATCCGGAAGGAAAAACGTTCTGCTTCAAGATGCTTCCGTGTTCGACGATTGTAAACTAACCAACGTCAAACTGTATCTTAATTCGGATTTTTATCCCTACGATGATATGAATCTGAATTTCGAAAAAAATAAAATCGCGGTGCTGTACATGTACTCGAAATTTCGAAAAACGTACTACGGATGCGATAAAGACGAAGCGCTCTTTAATTTAGCCAAATTTAAAACGTTCGATCCGATAGTAGTCATCGACTGTTCTCGACAGAACGAATCCATTAAGAGCGCCACCGTGGACGTTCGTATAGAGTTCGACTGCAAGGAGAACGTTCCCTCTAACACCACAGCCTATTGCCTCATTATTCACGATCGTGTGGTAGAGTATAATCCGCTTACCAACGTCGTGCGCAGAATCGTAGAATAATCTAGTATAGCGATAAATAAAAAAAATATGAAGGGAGAATAAAATGCTTAAAAAAGAGGAAATTTAGAGAAGCGAGCATTCTAACTTCGACTCGCGGCGAAGATGGACACGCCGATCTTCGCCGACCTTCAAGGTTTTATCGTTAACGAAAAATTTGTCGCGAAAGAGATAGCTATATTGAAAGACGGTAAAGAATTAACGCAACACATCTTCCGCGCGCCAATGTCGTGGGATTTGCTAACGAAGGCGGAGAAAACGCAAGCTTGTTGGTTGATCAACAATCATCATCAATTGAAGTGGAATAGCGGACACGTTAATTACGGATCGATGAAGAGACTCGTTCGAGACGCCGTTTGCCGTGGAACTAGTCCCGATTTTATGGTACGCATATACGTCAAGGGCTATGAAAAAAAGAAGTGGCTCACGGAGATCCTGGAAGGCGTCGAGGATCGCGATGTCACCGTCGAGACTACCGATGCCGATTTCGAGGACATCGGTCGACTAGAGATACTGAACGCTCCGCGGGCCCTTCGCTGCGGATATCACGCGAAGAATTGCGCGTTGGAGAACGTCTGCAAATTGCGCGATTGGTGGTTGGAGAGAAATAACGGTTTGAGCTATATAACGATTTGAATTATATTTAATTTCAACATATATTATCATATTATTATATTATTAATGTACTATTAAATTGTATATCATATTATATCATATTTTATGTCATATTATTATGTCATATTATTATAATATTATATCATATTATTAATATACTATTAAATTGTTTATCATATTATATCATATTATATCATAATATTATATCATAATATTATATCATATTATAAATTGTATAATATATTATAAACTTTTCAATTATATATTTTATTTAAAAATATACATATTAATACAACGATAATTGTTCACCGCGTATCTTCTACCTCCGTAACGTTTATTGCGCGATAAAAAAATATATTTTTAAAAAATAAAATTCATACGTATTATTACGCGAACGAATCTTCCTTCGCTTATCGCGACTGCGATAAGAGCGAAGCGCGACGCGAGGCGAGATACAACGTTTCGCGAGACTAATTAGAGAAGGATAGACTATGTGTGAGAAAGGAAGTGAAAACGGGAAGGGTTAAGTCACATCGTTCGGAATTATAAGCGATTTTATTTTATATCATAATAAAATGTATATATTTATAATAAAATGTATAATAAAATGTATATAATTTATAATAAACGTGTATAGATATTAAAATATATATGTAATAATAAAATATAAATGTAATAATAAAATATATAAAAAATTATATAAGAAATTATATATAAGAAAATACACGCGAACGCGTACGAGAAGCTCTCCATTTTCTCTGCAAATAAAACAACCGTTATTAGCGAATAAATTTTTAAGCTCGAAAAGCGTCTCTCGCGCGATCTTCACCGAATCCTCTATTTTGTTTCTAAAGGAACAAAAAGTAAATAAATAGATAAAAAGAGATAAGAAGAATCGAGTAAAAAAATAAACGTTCTCGCGCGTCTAATACTTACATTAGTTCCAGAATCTGATCGCGTCCCTCCACCCGAAACTCAATTTTAAAAGATTCGGGACTCTCCTCTAATACCCCTTGCGCTTCCTCTTGCAAATCGGTCGCGATATCATGTAAGATGTTTGCCTTAATGGCTATCAAATCGCCGTTAATCGTTACGTACTCCGACGATTTTACTATGCGATTTATCAAATCCATTATAAACTATACTTCTCGAACTATACTATTCCGCGAACAATAACACATTGATGTTCTCAACGATGGTCGCGCATCTTATAAGGATTAGCACGCGGATATCGCGGTATGACTCGAACCGCATTTTCCTTTAAGATAATAATACAGAAAATAGAAAACCGCGAAAGACTCGAGAATCATCTAAATATTCGAATCGTCGCAGGAAGGAATTTTCAAGGTAAATTTAATAAAAAAAATTTTACTAGAGATATACATTTTATTCGTATTTATCGCAAAATTGACACACATTTTTTTTACTAGATATACATTTCAATCATATTTATCGCATAATCGATAGGCATTTCCTCGCTCGCGTCGCAAAACGCGAACGATCGACGACCGCGAAGATCCGCATCTCTGAAAGAGAAAAACGATCGTTATCGAAGAATTAATCTTTACGCGTTACAACGCGCACGATACTTACGACATCACTCCTCCTCTTCGCTCTTCGATGATTCGCCGACCCCTCTATTCGCGCGTTTCGCTCACGCTACCGCGTTTTTCGTCTTCGTCATGAATTCCAAAAACGTCTTCTTTAGAGCTCCAAAAGACTCGTGGATCGAAGCGATCTCCCATATCGTCTTCGCGTCGAGCGATCCCTTCGCTCGTTCTCTCTCTAACGAACGATTATATTCCGCTAACATGTTCTTAGCTGTATCCACAGCGACGCAGATCTCCCTCATTCTCTCGAGCATATTAACGTCGAACGGCTCGTCGACTCGTTTACTCCTAGGTAATCGAGAGTGCTTCGCGAGCACCTCTCGCGCAGCCTTCACGGATTTCGTGATCTTCGCTATTTGCTCAAGCAAATCCATATCGAGTATACTTATTTACGCGAGCGAGAACACTCTTTAACGTTTCTCGAAGCGATCGCGCATCTTATAAAGATCGACGAGCGGACGTCGCGATACGACCGCGTTCTTCTTCCGGGATAATCGCTAACTATGACTATTCCTCCTTTAACCCTCAATATCCTTTCTTAAAGATAAAATACTAAGAATAGAAATTACAAGATAGAGAAACTCGAAAATTTCTCAGAAAAGGCGTATCCCGGATACCCGACTGACCTTCGTCGCCGTCGAGGAAAACCTACTTCCTTGAACGAATCATCGGCGCATCCGTCTATTTCTCTCTCTTCTCTCGCTCTAACATCCCCCCACCTCATCCAAATTCGAAGAAGATAAAAATAGACGTGTCCTCTAAAACGCGAATCAATCGCGTCCGGTATCTCGCGCGATGGTTACGAAGACGGCTCTTCTCGTTCTAGCGACGACGCTCGTCGCCGCGACGTCCGCGACGCCGGTCGAAGGACGGAGACGTTCCGCTTCCTGCGAGCGTACGGTTTTCTGAGGAACGGCGGGTGATCGCTGTCGTCCGATAACGCGACGTCTCTGCGTCGCGCGCTGTCGCTGTTTCAAGAATATTATCAATTACCTGGTAATGGCGCGCTAAACGTCGATACGCTCAATCTCATGCGCAAACCGCGATGCGATCTAGCGGACATTCCCGATCGCGCGTACAGCCCGTTCACGAAGAAATGGCCGAAAACGAGACTCACGTGGAATTTTCAAGTGGCTAGTGAGGAACTCTTACGAACGACAGAAGCGGCGTTCGCGCTATGGGCGGCGAGTTCGTCGTTAAAGTTCGCGCGCGACTCGCTACGTCTCGATATATTAATATCGTATCGAACGGGCGCTCACACCTACGCGAATCGAGAGAACGGCGACATTTGCCCGGCGATCTTCGAAGGTTCGGGAGGAGGCCTAGCTCACGCGTTCTTCCCCACCGGAGCGGTCGACTTCGCCTTGGAGGTGCACGTCGACGACGAGGAACCGTGGCACGTGCTTCTGAACAAGAATCCTTCTAACAAGTATCATCTATTGCTAACGCTAACTCACGAGATCGGCCACACTTTAGGTCTGCAGCACAGTATGCGCAACGACTCAGTGATGTTTCCGTATATACCCGACAACGAGCTTCAATATCCGGTTAAACTAAGTATGGATGATATCCTCGCTATACAGAATCTGTACGGTTCTCACGACGACGGAGATCGGCCCGCGATTCCCGCGACCACCGCGGCGCCCGCAACCACCGTAGCGCCGACGACCGGCGTCGCGCCGACCGATCCGTCGCGTGCGGATCTTTGCGCCGTACGGCGCCTAGACGCGGCCTTAATAATGAATCGACGTTTGTACATATCCAACTGACGCAACGTATGGTCGATCGACCTAACCGAGAAACGCTACGGTAGGCCTATGACGCTAACGGAATACGCGACGTTTCTTCCGAACAACTTCACGCGTCTATCCGCCGCGTATCAAAGACCCTCGGGCGATCTCGCTCTATTCGCGAACGACGCGATCTATCTCGCGGAATATCCCAGTTTTAGATTGAAATCTAATTGGCCTAGATCCCTTCACAGTATCGGATTTCCTCGAAACGCTAAGATCAACGACGCGATAAACGCGCACTCGGGACGAACCTACGCTATCTACGACGACGACAAAGTAGCGGAGATCGACGAATGCCGCATGCTAGTCGTTAAACACGCTCCATTAAAAGATATATTTGCCGGAATACCATCCGCGATATCGTCGGCCTTTCGATACATCGACGGTAATCTGTATTTTTTCGCTAAACGTCAATTTTACGCGTTTAACGAATTTAAGAACATTGTAACCTCGGCGGGTCCCTTCGACCTGCGCGTTCTCGGTATAGAGTGCCCCACGGACGGGCTATTACGACAATTACGGGATCTCCTCAGTCGCGTCTATCGCCTCGATGACTCGACCGAGAACGCCGACGAGGACGACGGAAGCGACTTCCCGTAATATCTTTGAAAATAGAATACAAAGGCGCGAAGAAGGGGCAATTTTGACGCGGATATATAAAGACCGTCCTGCCATTAAGCGCTTCATTATCAACGACGACCGCCAAAGCTCGCAAACGAAACGATAAACGAAGATGTACGCGGCGATGGGACCATCGCAACAGCAACACTCCTTCGATCGAGATTCGCCGAACGAAACCGCGAAGATAACGCGGGATACTCCAAGAAAGCTCGAACGGATAACGGGTAAGAATATTGAGAAACTTCTCGCGAATAAATATTTTTTATCATTTCGATCTCTTCTCTCCTTAATCATGCGCCTTCTATCTTCTTTCAGACAAAACAGCGACCGAACGCAGAGCGCGACGCGATCGCGCGACCTCTCAGAATCTTGGGAAGACGCTACCCATTAACGAAAACGGGATATAAACATCTGGGAGTCTGCATCAACGTCAGTCGACCTTCGTTCGTGGAAATCGTTCTCGGAGACACTCACAGCAAAGAGATCTCGCTAACGCCGGATACGTGGAAGGAGCTGCTCGATCTACGATCCACGCTCGCGTCGTACTTTCATCCCGACGAGCGTGAGGAGACGCGCCCTCCGGCGCCGATATACATCGGGTAATTGACGCTTCGATTCGGCAGACTAAACAATCTTCGAATTCTCCGTCTTGAAACGCCTAAGGTTCGTCTGGCTATATCGAGAAACACCGTCGTATACGTATTACATCTGGAATATTGCGTCAACTGCCTCGTTACGTCCTTGAACTGTTTAACCGCCTAACCGACAACAAGCTGGCTCGTTTCCTCGACGTCGCGGCGGGCGCTCGCGACCCCGCGCTCATCCCCGCGATGATACGCGACAGCGAGAGCTTCGACCGCGACGAGCTGATCGACTGCGAGCTACAGGCTCTGTTCTTCGGAGATTCGTAATACTATCTACATATTCGCACCTTTATATTATTAATATATTGTGAAATAATTAAACTCACGTTTATCATAAATTACACATGTATTACGATATAAAATAAAATCATTTACAATTCGAAACAACGCGATTTAACTCTCCGCGTCTTCTCTTTCTTTCCCGCGAATAGTCTATCCTCCTCTAACTAGTCTCGCGAAACGTTCCGCCTCGCTCTCGCCTCGCGCCACGCTTCGCTCTCGTCGCGGTCGCGGCGAACGAGGAAGATTCGTTCGCGCGATAACGCGAATAAATTTTATCACGCGATGCGTTAAAAAATAAAATATTTAAGATATCTAAAATGCGGCGACCGCTCGTCTCTCCTCGCATTCGAGGAAGGAAGTTTCCCTCGACGGCGAGGAAGGTCGACCGAGTATTCGAGATACGCCTTTTCCGCGTCCGTCACAAATCGTTCGACCGTCGCGACGTTTAGCGCATAAAAAAATGTTTCGCCGCAATCTGGTAAGTAGTATTCGGTATTTTCATACGCGACATTACGCGTAATATTAATTAAAAATATACTTTAGTTCGCGCAAATCGACGTCATCCACCGCCGATACACGCGGTGGCGACGAGAAAATATACGGTGGTCGCACGCGCATCTGTGGGGCGACACCCGCGAAGCCCGCGATTGCGCGTCCATCCGCAACAATTCGCGGATATATTTTATCTGAGACCACTCTTCGGCCTGAAGCCGTACGAAGAGGAGGAAAATTGGGAGGAGGAAGAGGCTAATTGGAAGGAGGAAGAAGAGGAAAATTGGGAGGAGGAAGAGGCCAATTGGGAGGAAGAGGAGGAGGAACGTTCGAAGGAGGAATGGGAGGAAGAGCTCGCGATTCGCGGTTTATAAATGTAAATAGCTATTTCAAATTTTATTAAAAAATGTCTATAATACATTATTGTTTAATATACTAATCTGTGTTAATAAAATCTGTTTCAGATGGCGCTTATTATTAATTTTTATATTATAATTTTTTATATTATATTTTTTACATTATAATTTTTATATTACGCGATACACATTACACTATATGTTCGAAATCGAATTCAGCGCACGCAAACAGCTGACTGCGCGCCTAAAGCGCATCTTAAATTTGGCGCGTTCGCTGCCGGCCCGAACTGTGCGCCTATTAAATCGCGCTATGTAAATCTCGCAAAACGAATCACGAGAGGCCCCGCAGCATCGTTATGCTTTCGAAGCGGGCCTCGCAGCGGTCACCCGAGAGAGATAAAAATATAATATTTTTATCTTCAATTTTGCCAAAATCATGTCCTAAGGACAAAAGCGATCACTCGGCAACACATATCGAATGTTCGAGAACTTTTCGAAGCACGGCAGTATATAAGCTCTCTCGGGGGACCGCCGCTCGCACTCGATCGTGATTTATCCGTGAAAGTGTGTGAATTTTGTTAAGAGACGCTCGCACTGTAAAGAAAAAGTCGCTCGCTTTTCTTTACTGACCATCGCTTGTGGTTCGCGAATTCTCGCGTTTCTAAGAATAATCGCAGCTCGCGATTATTCGCCAAAATTCTAATCCGTCGCTCGCGGAGTTTACCGTCGCTCGCGGTACTTTGCCGTCGCTCGCGGAGTTTACCGTCGCTCGCGGTACTTAGTCGTCGCTCGCGGCACTATCCGTCGCTCGCAGAATTATCCGTCGCTCGCGGAACTGTATTTCACTATTATAATTTTGACTGTCTTAGCACTTGGAATTATTTATTGTTTAAATACAGACGTTTTTTGCACCACGCAACTTTGACACTTTTTTGCACTCGCACGCACCCGTCACTTTCACAAGTTCACTCGCGCACATAATTTTGGTCCTTCGAGCCGGATTCTTCGTCACCGGCATCCGCGTCGTGTGTGGTGAACTAGTTGGTGAACTCTTCTGCTGTGTCGTTCGGTGAGTGCAAT
>JBCEZV010192215.1:0-15837 GCA_039654365.1 Cataglyphis livida
CCCTATAAAAGTAGAGAGCAATCTTTTTCTCACTAACTGAGGTATAGAGAGAAAAGGAGCGTCGCTGAGACGTAACATGTGTGTGTGTGTGTGTATGTGTGTGTGTGTGTGTGATAAAATCTAATATATATTAAATTATTAAATATTAAAAATGTTTTTTAAACATGCAATTTTTTTATTAAAAAGAATATAAGTTTCAATATAAGTTTGCGCTTAAAAAATTTTTAATATTTTGCATTACATATTTATTATTTTTTTATAGAGCCAGATACTAGAAGCTAAGCGGCGAGTCGCCGTCGCAAATAATATAGAGGCCACTATGCATCACAACAAACCCCCACCATGCATCTCCGTGACATCAGAGAGAGACACTACGGTGCCGTCAAATCAAACCCTCACTACGCGTCCTTGTGTTGTTATAGAGGGCCACTACGGGACTGTCACCAATGTTGTTGTCCACGTGCACGAGTTATTATAATGGTCCTCTATGACGTCATGATTGTAGTTGCCAGCAGGAAAAAAGCAAGTCTGATTGAACAGGTGGAGGAGACAAAAGAATCGAGGACGTAGACAGCTATGAGGAAATTAATTATTATTTATTTATTTATTTTTTCCTGCTGACAATATTTGGCCTTGATCCGGTATCCTTTGCGTTTCCAATCATGGCCCTAGTATGGTGGGCTAAATGAAATCTTAATGAAGTAAAGTTAAATGAGGTATTTATAATGAGGGGCCGCCGCCGCCATGTTGAACTCCATCGCGTGGATAGTTATAGATTGGAAAATAATTATTATATATTTATTTTTTTTTTCTGTTGAGTGGCAATAATCGATCTTGAGTTCTCTTCGTTCTCGAGCACGATCCTAGTATGGTCGGCTATCTGAATCTTATTATAATAAAAGAAAGTGACGAGTGTCCGCCGCTGCCATATTAAGCCCTGAGTCAACCACGTGGACAGTTTATAGGCTAGAAAATTATTTCTACGTGTTGTCCCTGAGACGTTGGTCTTAGCAGTCATATTGTAGAGACATCATTGTGTAGAGGTAGACAGTCCATGACTCATCGAGAGAAAATGACATTAATGCTAATGTTATTTATGATGAAAGTGATTGTAATTGTTGAAAGAGGATAGAGATATGCGGCGATGTAAGAAGGAAGAAAGAAAAGAAAAAAAATTAGACGATTTAAGGAAAAAATTCTTTGTTTATTGTCGTTAATTTTTTCATACACTGATATGTCCATTTGTGCGCGAAAGTTATGTGGACGCGCAAGTGAGCGTACCGTGGAAAAAGGTCAGGCGCGAGGTGAGACGGACACCGGACTGATGCACTTGCGAATATTGCAATACGAGTATCGCGACGCGATTATGCCTTGCGCGATGCACACCGTGCATTCGCAATATCACAAGAGATCGCGAGCTTCACACGACTGTAATCGTAATTCGCACGCGGCGGATGAACAGCGATAAATCGTCTGTCTCGGAGTAACTCCGGTGGTCATACAACGGCACTTAGATAGCGTTCTAACTCCGCGAAACCGAAATTCTCTTATCGCTGAGATAACGTGAACGCGTCGATCGTTCTCAGCGGACTGCTCGGATGCTGGCAGTCGGCTCGCCTTTATTTAGTCATCGTCTTCTCGAAGGATCCAGAAAGTTTCCAAAATTTGCTTATTTCCGCCAACCGTTTTTACATGACTTGTTTGTCACGATTTCAACTTGGATCCTTCGAGAAGGGCGACGATGTTTATTGTCACCGCACGTTTTTGACCGATTGAAAAAACGCCGCCTCGCACCGCGCGCGCGGCGACGACGCGGTCGCGCGGCATCTCCCTGCTGAGTTCGAGTTCGAGATTGTAATCTCGAACACTATTACAAACAATTAATCTTAATACATAAACTTATTCATAGGTCGTCCGCTGTTTCTCATGTTTCTTTTTTCACGAAGAAAAATTTTATGATATAATTGTACAATTAACAGGTCGTTATGTTCACAGTATTTGGTAAAAAGAGTAAGAAATCAATTAAGATCGTAACCGTTATTCATATAATATAAAAATACACAGCTATTATCCGCATGTTTGAGAGATGAAAAATCCTTGTAATTGTTGTTTATTCCATCGATGGACGATGGAGTTTCGACAAAGTTGGAGGAGAAATCTAGAATACAACGGAGGCATTCCATAACCGTCAAATGTATGTAGCCGTGTCATGCTCGTCAAGGAAAAAGGCGACCCAATGTTCTCCAAGATGGTTGTGAGTGTATTAGCAACGATGGCTGTCGTTCACACCCTCGAAACTCTGTCGGCAGAATAAACTCACGTCGGCAGGAACACCCACATGTTTGGCATCGAGGTAGTGCAGTGCTTGTAGAATTTCGCTAGTTCATTATTTTGGTCAGAAGATGGACCAACAAGCGGAATTTTATATTCAATAAATTCAGTTTTTATCTTCTTTGGTATTCCGTTCATATCCGTGTCATCTTGTAACGTCGAATTTTCAATGATTTCTCGGGTGAAAATAATAGATACTTTGTGCTTGCTTATATCTATCTCGTTATTCTGTGTTTCAATATTTTCATTTATGATCCGGAAAACGTCGTTTCTGTTATCGATTTCTTCGCTTTCATTATCGTCATTGCTTATTTCCCAATTATCAGGAGAGCCGCAAGTATCCAGAGTACTGGTATTTGTATCGCTGTTAACAATATTATTTCGCTCGATCAGCCAATATTAATTTTAATTTAATTTGTACGCATTGTGTAATGGAAGATTCCGAATTTTTGAAATCTATGATAACTGCAATATCGTTCGTGCTTTTGTCCTGTTATCAGATCTTTAAATGCAGGGGAAATACCTTCCAAATTATATATATCTCTGAAGAGTAGATTCCGCAAGTAGCTTGCTTTTTCACTACCTCTGACGTAAATATAGCCGGCACGTCTTGTAATTTCGTAGATGCGTTGTAAAATATTTTGGATTAGCTTTCGTCGAACCACTCGATACCATGATAATGACGCGTGAGCCAATTGTTTTCTCGTTTCGCTTTTTCCGGTAATTCGCCATTCGGATGCAGTGGCAACATAATCCAATGATCGACGAATGGAGCGTCAATCGCGACAATGGCGATTTCTTTAGGGGCAAACTTCTCCTCGGCATCATGGAAACCTTATAAGTCGACGATTATATCCATATTGTCACGGAAACTGAAGCGCTTTCGTGGTGTAAGCTCTTCGCGAAGTTTGTTTCTCGAATCAAACTGAATTCTTTTTTGTTACTTTGTACATTTTTTGATCTTTTAGTCAATGCCTTCGCCATCAATTTTGATCAGGCGTGGAGGGAGAAAAATGGGAAAAATTTTCTAACCGTGTATTATGCTGTAACGAACAAATACATAAGTGCACGATAGAAATTTAACCAGCAAAATCGACGATGACTTGACATGATAAATCAATTTTTATAACATTGTCAAATTTGATGTAAATAATACAGTTAACGATTTCGCTGAGAGTCTTCTCAAATCGCATTTCTAAGCGCAAACTGCCGTGTCTCACGAGATTCCAGTGTCCGGTATAATTAGCCGACAGATCGGGCGTGAGATCAAAAGCGAATAGCGTGTTACCTTTGGAATAATCGTCTCCACTTATAGAATTTTTTTCATTCAAGAAATGGGTTCCCGTTCCCGTGAAGAGTGTTTGATAAGCTTCGACATAAAGCGGCTCCTCAGACGTGAAAATCGGCTGTAAAGATTACTGGGAATTTACATACCATCGACGTACAGGCAGAAGAAATTTATTCCGTAATTTTTAAAATTAAAGGGATTTAGTTTTCTATCGTTAAACGCTTTATTGACAAAGTCGACTATTATTTTTTTCGGAAGTTGACCTAGTATTACATTATCTAACGACATTATCTTTGTCCACACCCCTATGTATCGTGAACGTTTTAACTTCCACCTTCGTGAGCTGATACTTGATTGTAATTCTGCTCAACATTCTAGCATGTGCTAGCAACAGCCCGGCGCTTATCTTCTCTTATGTCCAGTATATGAATTTTCGATGACAAGCCATTACTCTCCAGAACGAATCTTTCGAACGGACGAGTCTTAGACGTACTTCTACGCCGTTAATTAAAAATTTATCTTGATTGAAAAATGTTGCAATGGATATGTTCTATGAAATCTAGCGCACGCTCTTCTGAAATGTAATGAGCGCGTTTCACGAGAGCGGAATTTGCCGTTTTTGATTTCACCAGCTTGTTCATTCGTCCGGGAGTATCCGCGTCCCATAGACACGAAGTTAGATGGGAAGTTTTTGGTGAAAAATAATTTAACAACGCCTCGATGTAGGTGCAGTAGGCGTAAGCATTATTTGGCGACGATACGAGCTTTTTTATTGAAATACACGTCGATCTGATTAAAGATGAAATAAAGTAAATGATTTACGGGGCCTACATTGTCTGCTGATACGCTGCTGTCCGCTGCCACAACATGTCCTATGGAATCGCCTGATGTTTCTACGCGAAAACTCAGCATGGTGTGTGTGAGATCTAAATATTTTTCTCCGTGGCCAAGAATGACAAATTCTATCGGCGAGTCGTCCGAGAGCGAAGTCACGGGTTTGTAATAAATCTATTATGAACTCTCGATACTAATTTGCGTGGGCGGTAAAGAGAAGAGATCGAATTGACTCTTTAAACACTCGCTCGAATGCGTATGAAGAAAGGACATGTTTTTTAATCAGCGCAAATTTTTATTTTGTGGTTACTGTAATTCCCGCTTTTAAAGATATTTGTACGATCGTTTAAGAAAATATGTCGGATACGGTCCGCTTTTTACCGAGTTTATGACGTTTCGCGGATGTCTTAAGCCTTTTCACTGTTTTTTTCCTCCCCCTCTTATTGCCCGCCGACCGTGTATGTTCTTTTCTTTCCCCGAGTCTTGATCCTCAACGAATTTTTTTTTATTTGTTTCACGACGTTTACGTGTTGCCGCAGATTTAGTGATGCGATTATCAGCGTCGCCGTCGCCGTCCCAATAGCGATTCATATTTTTACTCGTGATACGTGCATTTTCCAACGTAACGACTGCAGGCTGCATTTTAATGGTGGAATGCGTGGTATGATTGTAAGTGTGAGCGATATCCTGCAAAACATCGATGTAGCGTCGCGTATTCTTATGCGTAAAATAACGCCACATCCGTTCCTTGAATGTTCTATTAAATTGCTCCACTATAGCTGCTTTAACATCGGGATTACGAGTTACGCGAAAATGAATGTCTTTTTCTTTTAAGAAATTCTGTACATGACGAGCAATAAATTCTTTACCCTTATCGGTCTGCAGGTATACGGAAGGCGATTATTGTTTTTCGAGAATATATGCTGAAAGGCTTTTACTACACAAGTGCTGATTTTGTCTCGTAAAGGTTCTACCCATACGAACTTACTGAGCACGTCAATAACCGTCAGTAGATACGAATATCCATCGTTATAGTTCTTGAGATTACGAAGATCGATCAAATCAGCCTCTCACAAATCATCGATATTTGTCACGTTATAGTGTAATCGAGAAAATTTTCGCCGAATCGGCCGATGCAGCGTGTCTGGCGATTTAAGCCAGTTGACGACTTCGTTAAGCGTGAAATTTGGTTTAGCTGCTCGCGATAAATTTTCCGTTGCCGAATAGCCTGCATAGTACGCGGGATTGTAATATAATTTTTCAAATTCCATCATTCAAGTTTGCTCAGTCGAGTAAGCCTTTTCTCTTCTTTGTCGGAGAATTTACATAGTTCGACAATGTTTCATCGTCCTCGTCGGCGGATACAAATGTCGTATCTTCTTCGGTCTTACTCGTTTCCGCTAACTTACATCTGTAAGTAGATTTTGAACGGTCGAGTGACGTTTTCGGAGTGAAACTTCCTCACGGTAACATGATTTTAATACGTTGAGATCGCGCGAGCGTATATAATAAATCGCGATTTCCTTCGGGATTGAAGGATGTGCCTAGGCCGTGCAGTGGCCGTGCAAACTGAAGTCTTCCGATTGCTTTTACCGTTTTTTCTCTCGTGTATTGCGTCATTTATAAGTTCAGCGATATTCTAATCCGCTACGACAGTACCGTCTATAGTTACGATTCCTCGCCTATTTCAATTAATCTTAGACGGCGGAATATCGATCAAGTATTTCGCAGTATAGTGCACGTGCTTTGTCACGAGAAGTTTTCGGCATCTTATCAAGTATATCTTTGATCATTTCAGCCGATTGAGCACGTTTTTTCTTGAAACTTCTACTATTATTGCGGTTACCGCCTATTATTTGCGGAATACCATGCTCACTGCTAATTAAAGTTAGTGATTCCATAAGTCATTATTATCATCGCCGTCGTTCAAATTCGTGTCTTCATTCTGCTCACTGATTTTATCCTTGTCTTCGTTATCCTGTATTATTACGTAAGCGTATTTTCGCTTCCCGAATAATATAAAGATAACGTTGGAGTACTTCTTTGTACAATTTCCATTTTTTATCGTCGTCAATAAAAGACGCGCTGTTAAGAATACCACATCTCCGCGTCGAGTCGCGATAAAGGCGTTCCCGGTGTCCGTACGGTATTATTATTATTATTATTATTACCATTAACATTTTCCTCATTTGATATTTTCGAATTTTTCCTCGCCGAGTTATCAACCGGTGTGATAGACGATAATATTACCGGCTGTTGTTGTTGTTGCATACGTTGCATTCTCTCGAGTTTTCCATAGAAATCAAAAATTTTTTTAGCTTTTTCTATTATTATATTAACGCGATGCTGCTGCAGTTAATTTTTAATTTAAAACTTTATTATTATTATTATTATTATTAGGAACAATAAGATAAGGCAAACATCCGCGCGATATTATCTTTTTATACAATCCCGCTTCTATTGCTCGATCTGCGCGATACGTAGGTTTAATGCTGCGTATTGTCGGCAAAGAAATCGTCCGAAATCGATATTCATATAGAATCAATTGCTTCAAATCGAGCAATAATCCGTAAGATCTCGAAGTAGCATCGTAGTACGGATCATCGGGATCAAGAGACACGGTAGTGTCTCGCGCCAAGTCCGGAAAGAAGCAGAGACGTACCGTGTATCTATATGCAAGTCAGCCAGTTGAAAATATCTCAGATTATTAGTTCTCAATAACCGCTAAACGAATCGAATTCTTATAAAGCTTAATCGATAGCTTGAGTTTGAATTATATCAATAAAGTGTCTTTATTTTTGCTCTACATGTTTTACAAACGGACATATTACGATGCAAAGTCTCAATATAAAAAATTTTATGTAAGAAACGTCCGATCACCTCCGTCCAGAAAATGTACTTTTCCAATGTTTGACACAAGATTACGCTAACGTCGCACGCGGCCAATGGTAACTATCTGTAAAATTTATATATCTACCGATTACTTATATCGTTTGACATATCAAATATTATTATGTACATAGATATGATTATGTATATATGTTATACATACTATAATATATAAATTTTAATATACAGGGTGTCCGGCGTCAATCGCATCACCCGTCGTGTGCAGGCAAAACTAAGAAGAAAAGTCCTATACCATTTTTTTCGATAACGCTTAATAAAAGAGTTATTATCGAGTGAAGTCTGATAATTCAGCGCCGATCTTTAGCTAGACGCACGTCAATGAGCCGTGCACCTAGCATGTGTGCGTGAGCGCTCAGCTGTTACAACGTCTCACGATGATTGGTCAGACTTTACTCAATAATAACTCTCTTATTAAGCATTATAAAAAAAAGTGATACTTTTCTCCTCAATTTTATCTGCTTTATCTGCATACGACGGGTGATGCGATTGACGCCAGACTCGCTGTATATAATATTCCTAGAACATGTAGAGTAAAAAATTGAGAGAAAAGACACTTTTCGTGTAAATATATAACAAAACTATCGAATAAATGTATTAAAAACTGTATTAGATTGTTATTGTGTTATTATTTATATAATTACAACTTTGATCGCGTGTGTACAAATTTATTAATTGCTTTTCTTCTTTAACTTTTTTTTTGTTTCTAGTAAAATCATGCTTTTAATGTTATATATCTGATATCTGACCTCTATTAAACCTAAAAAAATTGCCTTTCTAAAAAAAAGGTATAAAAAAAGCGCCAAGTGAAAAAGTCTCGCCGTGTAAAATATTTTTACACAAAATATAATCATTTTTTTAATTAAAATAATAGCTTTACAAAATAATGTTACTTAATTCTATACAAAACAGTGTTATTTTAATTGAACAAAATAAATGTTTTAATTTCTTAAAAAAATAAATATAAAAAAATTCTGTCAACTGACAATCCAAATTATACTACAAAATTAATTTTTTTAATGATTATTTAAATAGAAACATTTTAACCAATAATATTGTTGTACAAATTAATTGTTTAAATTTCTTACAAAAATATTGATATCAAAAAATAGCGCCAATAAAATAAAAAAAATTTATGCCATATAAAATTTATTTTTTTTTATTATTTTTTAAATAAAAACATTTCACTAAAAAAACTTATATAAAAATAGTTATTTAATTAGTTAATTTTCAAAAAAACTAATATCACAAAATTTTACCAACTAATTACAAATTTGTTATTAAATTTTTTATTTTATTATTTTTAATATTAAGAACTATATTTAATAAATTGCAATATAATTAAAGTAGTAGAGCGTATACATCTATTAATAAAATTAAATTATTTTATAATTAAGGGTATAATTGTCATATGCACACATCTAACGCTTTGGAATATATTTAAATTATAAAAAAATATGTAACAAGAGATTTAAAATAAACAATCATATATATATATATACATTTTAATAACCATATATTCTTATATGTTTAATAAAAAAACATAATATAAAACAAAAAACAAAATTGTACAAATTAATATAAAAATCAAAAATTATAAATTTATACAAAGATTAAAAATTAAAAACTTATCCAAAAATTAAAAATTAATACAAAATAAAAAAAATAAAAAAAAATTTTAATTAGCAGTTTCATGAGTAATGCTTCATATTCTGTATTATTCTTAAACTGCAAAAAAATATTTATATATAAATCTACAATAATTTTTTATTTTTTATCCTTATTATTAAAAATAGAATTATATAACTTACTTTTTCCGCTTTATTTATGTATTTAATGATGAATTAGATAAGCAGCAATGATTATTCATCAATGAATTTAAAAAAAAAATGTAAATAATTACTATATATTTTTAATGACACACTGATTTGTAAGCATCCAATATTCTTACAATAGTAGTTAAGAAGTTTGAAGGATCTACATATTTATAATAAGCAAAGAAGCCCATCATATTTTGATAATATATGATGAAGGGTGATAGTGGGTTTTTTTGCTTATTTATTTTAAGATATTTTACATATACTACAAAAAAGAATGATATCCCTACAAAAATTACATTTCTAAAAGAAAGGTACAAAAAAGCGCAAAGTGAAGAAGTCTGATTGATATTGAAGATACATTGTAGTTATTAACTTTAAAACTTAGCAGAGCCAAAATTTTTAAATAAATTTTTTTTTATTTTTTAATTTTGTATTTTTTGATTTTTAAGTTTTTAATTTTTGGATAAGTTTTTAATTTTTAATTTTTTATATAAATTTTTAATTTTTACTTTTTGTTTACATTTTTAGTTTTGTTTTTTGTTTTATATTATTTTTTCTCTTTTATTGGAAGTAATATTAAAAATATTAAAATAAATAAATTTATAAATTTTTGTTCAGTTGGCGTAATGTTTTTTGAAATCATTATTTTTCTAGAAAATTATAACAACTAATTTGGATAATAATTTTTTTTAATAAAAATGTTTTTTTAATAATAAAAACATTAATTTTCTAGCAAATTTTTATTTAGCTCAATTTTTTGATATCAATATTTTTGTAAGAAATTTAAACAATTGATTTGTATAACAATATTATTGATTAAAATGTTTCCATTTAAATCATAAAAACAATTAATTTTATAGTACAATTTGGATTGTCAGTTGGCAAAATTTTTTTATATTTATTTTTTAAGAAATTAAAACATTTATTTTGTACAATTAAAATAACACTGTTTTGTATAGAATTAAGTAACATTATTTTGTAAAGCTATTATTTTAATTAAAAAAATGATCATATTTTGTGTAACACTATTTTACATGGCGAGACTTCTTCACTAGGCGCTTTTTTTGTACCTTTTCTAGAAAAATAATTTTTGTAGGGTATACTTGATTAGTTAGCGTTAGATGACGAATTTGAGAGTAATCGGTGGGTTTTTTGAAAACTATTATATAATTTGCATTGAGAGATACGTCGCGCTGTCCGCTTCCTTGATGAAAGAGATTTTGTGAGATGAGTATAACGCTGAGAATCTTATGATGATTTCCTTTAGTAAATAGATCCACAATAGCGTCACACGACGATTCCCTCATAAGATCGTCGATTATCATCAATTTCGGGGAGAGCGGATCATTGGAATAATCTTGCGGACGCGGTATTCGTGAAATTCGATTATATTCTTTTTCGATTTTACCATAGTATTGTTAATGTATTCGTCCTTTCTTATTTTTTTCTCTCCTTCCACTTCTGCTTCTTTACTTGTGACGCCTTGTAAGCGCTGATATGCATCCTGCCATTCGGCGTAATAAAATAAAATTCTCTCGAATCGAAACGTCCGACATGGTGGATAAGTGTCGAAGAAAGATTTTCACGAAAATTGTTTTCCCGCATCCCGTAGGCCTGCAGACGATCGAGAAGCTTTCACTTGCGCACAGTACAATTGGACACATTGCAATTGCACGCTATGTTATTAGACACATAAAGTTGCGCACTGTTCAATTGAACACATTTCATTTGCGCACAGTTCGTTTGGACACATTTCTTTTGCACACATTTCGAGTCCGATCGACACTATAGTATGTACTTTGTAAATTGTAAAGCGAGGCTTTTGCGCAAAAGATATGTGCGCAAAAGAACTGTGTATGAACAAACTGTAACAAATATTTATTTACCAAATGGAGTTACTAATAAATATCAAAAAATTTCAAAATTATACATGCATACATGCGTGTGTATGTATTTTAATTTATACAAAAACATGTGTTGTGTCCAAAAACAACGTATCCAATTAAACAGTGCGCAACTTTAAGTGCCTAATATCACAGTGCGCAATTGCAACGTGTCCAATTGTACTGCGCAAGTGAGCCGTTCCCCAAACAATTAACAAGTCCAAGGATGTTTCCAGCGTATATCCATTTTGCGAAATGAACCATTTGTCATTTGTCATGCGTTTTCATAAATCAAAAACAATAAGTCTAAGGAATATTTAATAACATTGACGTGAGTAAGAATACGCACAAGCGTCTAATATTTTTTAACATTAACCCATACCGTCGGTATGGTGATTGGGATGAGTGGGAATAGTAAGCTTATTCGCGTTCCGGGGCCCCATCGCGGCGGCCGCATGCTCGCGCTAGCGTTTTTCTGCGCGCGCACGAGCGGAAAGCACTGCGGCCTACTAGTTGATAAGCAGCCGCGGGTGCGACGCCAGTAAGCGTATCCGCGAGGGTGAGTTTGCGCTAGCAAACTCTTTTCGAGCACTGCTGCTTACGAGCTTATAGGGGATGCTCCGTTGAACCGCTTAAAATAAGATGATTGTTCAATGCTCTGGCTATCATTTTAATTTACGCTTCGCTACTATTAAATCATGTCGCAACAAATCTTAGACGGATTCTCGCTATAAAGGAATGAAGGAAATAAATTAAAATAAAGTAAGAGAGAAAATAATCTGCCTTTTTTTTAAACGGAAAAAATTCCATGTTTATTAATAACAATTATATTTTTCACAAAATTAAGATTTGTGTTTTTTTAGCTAAATTATATAATTGGTTTCATCGAATCAACGGAAAATAATTTCACAATTACAATATTAAAATATATAGCTGAAAATGTTATGATGATTAACTAAAGGTCTAATCGATGACTAATATTGTAATTAAATGACTAATAACAGTGAATGACTCAAAATCATATTTTATATAGTAATAAAAAGTAATAATAATAATAATAGAATATTAAATATTCATCGTTGAATGGAGACTTATAGGCGACGAAAACATTTATTCTAGAAATAAAATAGTTTCGTCGACAATTGGACATCAAATGATAATAATTTATTTCGTAATACATTTTTTTGAACACATTGGAAGAACATAATGAGAAAAGGGAAATAAGGTAAAATAAAAAGTTGTTTTTTTCTTTTTTTTTAAGGAGAAAAAATATTTTGTTTTTATTGAAAAATAAATTTTTGTTTATTCATAGCAACTTTTGTTATTCGTAAAATTAAAAATTGCGTTTTGACAAAATCACGGACAATTTAGTTGAATCGAAGCAAAAGTAACTTTTTAAAAACATTATTAAAATATACATCCAAAAATGTTAAATTATTTATTTGCGTCTGTACGTTACGTTCAATTTTTCAGCAGTTACCCTTAATCGTAAACCGTAAATTTTATAATTTGACAATCTATGTACGATGCGGGAAGTTTCAGTTCAATTTCGGCGATTATTTCGCACACTTATTGACATTATCGACGACACAAGTTAGTCGAGGCAAATGTGCATTCATGCATTTTACAATGTTTTTCTAGAAAGTAGTTTTCTGCATCACGATGGATACACTGTAGCGGTTAATAATTTTGATTATTCGCTGCTTAGAAATTTAATTAATCATCGACAAGTAATATGCTTTCTACAATGACATCGAGGTAAACCATTAACGATGAATAAAATAAAATATATAAATAAAATTTGTACGAGTGTAATTAAATAAGCGTAGAAATTTAAAACTTTCGAATTTGTCAATGGTTATTTATTTTAATTATTTAGTAATTTAATTTGGCACCGTGCGACAGGCAATATTCATTCTAATTTTCTTGTTTCCATATAACGTTGTCTAGTAAACGATTTATCATCTTCCATAGAAACGCGTTCCATACAGTAAAAGCATGTATATTTTGTATTTTATATCAAAAGACGAGAAAGAACTTGTAACAATAATATCAAGATGTATAGGTTCGAGAAAACGTTAAATATCGACCACAATATTTGTCAGCGTTGTCGGACAAATCGTAAGAAATTAATTACGTTGTTTTTTTTCATATTTTTGCGTGCAATAGTTTGGCCATTCTATTCGTTGAGTTAATTTAGTCATTTTAACAACTGTAACAAATTATTAAATATTATGATAGAAATACACTAGACATTTAGACATAACGAGGAGGAGAAAGAGGAGAAAGAGGAAGAGAAAGATGAAGGAGAGCATTAATAAGTAAGTTTTTAATTATGAAGTCATCGAGAAAAATCATTTAACTTGTAAACTCATTAATTGCGGCGTAAAGTGGGGATATGGGTTTAAATAAATGTCTTGCAGTGAGATAGAAAAAAAATATTTTTGAGTTTATCATCGTCCAAGCTAACACCGCGTCCGTAGCGTGCAAGTACTTGTATCTTATATTTTATGTAAAATCATTATCGTAAAATGGCTGAACTTAAAGCAGAAGTATCAAAGTGTATAATGATAAGTTCAAATTTGTCGGTGTCATTGTATCGTTTCAACGGCCGGTATTCGCCCGCGTTGTCGGACGAATCGGAAGAAATTAATTCAAGTTTTCTGAGCTTTTGTGTGCGCCAGATGACTTGGATATTTTACTCGCGATGTTGTATAAATTAGGACATTTCGACGGCTATGACGAGTTACTTCATATCGCGGTTGAAATAATAGAAATGCGTGAAGCATTTGAACACGAGGACATGGGAGGGCATATAGCCTTTATACTCTCAAATTGGAAAATGGAAATTATCGATCAACTGGTAAGGAAATGTTTTATCTTTTATATTGACCAATAGCGTTTATAAAATAATGGAATGCGCGACAAGAGAATCTAAATTTTCACATTAATAATAATAATTTGTAGATCCCAGCATCACCACCATCACCGCTACCACCACCGGAAATGTCAGGCGAGAAACTCTCGTTTAGAGTCGAAAACATCCTGCAGAAGAAGAAGAAGAAGAAGAAAAACTGAGATGTGCACGTAAGTTTGTAAAAAAATAAAATATATTAATTTTTATAAAAATTTTATAGGTATTAATAAAATATTAAATTTTTAGAAAAAATGCGAATTGAAAACGATGAAGATACAAATAGGGAATCAACTGCGGATAGTACGGAGTCGCCAAGTGAGATACAATTTTAAGAATTATAAACTTGTGCGAGCATGTAAATTTTAAACTTATAAATTTTATTTATAATTTTTTTTTTCAACAATGCAAACAGGCTGAGGACGAATTGCTGACGAAGAAGTCCGTGCAAGAAGTCGAGTCCATGCATGCAAGAAGAAGTTAATGAAGAGGAAGCCGATATTGATCGTCAAAATCTTACATTGGATATGGAAACGAGTGAAGAGAAAGAGGAAGAGGAAGAGAAAGTGAAGGAAGAACAGCAACATCGACGACAACAACAGGTCGGAGATATTAATTTTCATGTAGAATTATTAACCGAAAATACGCGACGATTTCGAAGATTCAGTGTAATCGGAAGAGAAGCAAGTTTTGCTATACATCCGCTGCAAGAAGGCTGCTTAAATCTTTATCACGCTTTAAAAAACGCGTTCCGTGAAATTCACGCGTATGCGGTAATTCATGCGAGTCGATTATATAGGCTTATCATTTCATTCTCCGAATTTAACGCAAAGTCCCGTGGGCTCATCGTTTCGTCCGGTTCGCGACTTGACACAAGACATTTGGAGGCTCGTGAGCTCTGTGGCAGAATGCGGGGACACGATATCGCGCAACAATTCAATATACATGTTTTTAATGTCGCAGTTCCTACGAGTCGCTGACGTCATAAATTAACGTACGAAGGCGCTGCGAAGCACTCAATAATAACGATCGTAATTCTGACAATTTTTGTTTTCCCCGCTCTCTAGTACTAGCGCAAATTTACTGTGAACGCGGTAGCTTGCGTACGAGAGAATTATACGATGGAATGCCGTAAGATACTCGCAATCTATACTTCAACGAGAGCTCGCATTACAGTTAACGAGAAATGTCAGTGTTACTATACCGGAAGAAGAATGCGGACTTTGAGAAATTGAGCGCTTTCAACGATATTTTACGGCTCTCGCCGTTGGTAATATAGCTATTATAATTTTATAATTTTAGTATCTTTTGGTAGCGCTAAAAAGCTCCTGTACGATACAATCGCATTACTCATTTCTCTTGAGCGCGAATCCGCGCTACGGTTGAATATTATGTATTATGAGCGGCATTATAATCCTATCATAAATTTAAATGCCGCTGCGGGATGTAGATATTATTGCGTGCCGTGTATACAGGCTATAGGAACGATAAAACCAATCACCGCTGCCCGAATAAATGTGCGCAATGTTTCGCTTCGCTGTGCAAACAGACCGACGCGGAAAGCATAAATGCACCGCCTGTAACCTCGAAGGTACGATCGTAAAAAGACACATTTCTACGCTTTGCGTCGCGCAACGGATTTGCGAAGAGTGAGCGAAAGAGAACAACATGTCCGTGCGTTGTCGTTGATCCTTGGGTGCGTTCCGTTTTACGCATGAAACGCAGCGCATTGTATGCGCGCATTGGCTCGGTCCGTTTTTCCTATCACTTTTAATGCGCATAGAGAAACGGAACAGATTCATGCGTTTGTAAACAAACATGGCAGAAATGTTGGCTGATGATGATGTGTTCTCTGTAGTA